>JBBPRI010000552.1:0-11475 GCA_038092955.1 Boletus pseudo-olivaceus
TGTCTTTGCCCCCCGCACCCCCCAACCCCTTCCGGCTTTTATAAAAAAAAAAAAAAAAAAAAAAAAAAAAAAAAAAAAAAAAAAGGGAAAGCGTTGGTCGACGAGTCGAGCTGTGTAGATCTAATCTTTTGGGAGCCATAATGCCACCGTGCCGCAGTCGCTCGAATGCTCGTGCCAACAGGTACTAGTACGTGGTTGACTCTTACTACTAGCCGCTTGGAACGCTGGAACTCCTTGGATGCACCGTCGAGTCGCTAGCACTACGGTTGATCAGCCTAGTACGCTGGTCTTTCTCGACGAATATGTCACTACTGGTATGAACACACCAGCTTGAGCACCTGATCTCGTCTTTCAAGCCGCCCTTGAGGGTTGATCGCCACGAACGCGCAGTGTGTGGTCGTTGACCTCGGCGGACGCAAGCTGGTTGTATGCTGTTGTCCTGCCATTCGTTACCTTTCTGATTTCGCATCGTTTGGATTCCGGTCAAGCACGAACGCCTGTTTGTCTGCAGGGAACGACCTGTTTGTGCACAGATCCGGGCCTATCAACATCCTGTACACGAGTCAACAATCGCACCACAGTCACGTAGAACATGACAAAAAGACTCAGTGCATGAAGCTTAAACAAATGGCGGGTTGCAATACAGCCGCCGAGTGAACGTTCAATAGCTTACCAGTGACCGTGTCTTGCCATCCTTGTCGTGGACGGGGTGGATCAACCTCTGCCCCTTTCCACGATGAACGGAACATCTTCCACTTCGGTTTGGGTTCCCACTGGCACACGGTCACGATGGCCCAGAGGTATGCATTCCATAGATACGACGTTGAAGTTGCTCGGTGTGGCGCCGGTCTCTCGTCGACCCACTTCGCGCAAACCCTTTCAAAACCATCTTTTTCACAGTATCCACTTTTCCCTTCTGCCGTACATCAAAGTGAACACTAGCCTGTTTTCCCGGGGTCAGGCTGCAGACGCTTTCCAGGGATACTACCAAATTGCAACAGATATGTTGAACGACTCCAAGGTCGTCAAGAAGTACGTCCACTCCGTCCAACCGAGCGTGCAAAGGCAGACTCAGTCATTCAGATACCCTATACTATAGGATGTGGATCAAAAGGAACATAGAGACAATTGTGAGTTGCTTCGAGTCCCTCGATGAGAATACAAACTGCTATTATATGGTGACCACGATTGGATTTGGGTAAGTTACAGTACGTGAGGAAAGCACGTATGTACGCACCAGAAACTAGATCTGCTAGGCACCAATATGTATGTAGAAGATCCGTTGATCAAGGGGTATGTCACCTGAACGAATACTGCTCATCGTCGTGTGCAATGCCAGAGCTGCCCGTGTATGGTCAAGACGACCGGACGCGTCCACCATATTGTCGTAAAACTTGGATGTGATCCCGTTGGTGTACGCATCGTCCACAGCCCACATCGTCCCAATGACCGAACGGAACCCGGCGAACTGCATGGCCGCAGCAAGATGGATGACCTCGTCTGGACTCTCCGCGTCGCCGACAGTCGTATGACAAGAGGACAGATACGCAAACTTGGCGTTCTGCAAGTCGTATCGCATGATGTTTTCGACCCTTATCAGTCCGTCGGCCAACGCAAACCCAGACTCGAATGGATGTTTCGGATCAGGGACCCCATGGCAGGCAAGGTGAACAAAGTTGTTCTTGTTCAATTCGTCACCGACCTTGGCAATGTTTGCGTCCTGGTCTTGAACGCAAGTGAGTATTGCGAGAGATCCGATACGCTGTGAAATGGTGGACAGCTCAGTGTTCACTGAAGCGAGTGGATCCTGTCCTGGAGCCTGGGCCTGCCCTACAACCAAAAAACGATGCTGTTCGGTGGATGGATCTAATGGCCTGTTCTGTCGAGCGCGAATGAGGGCTGTCAAGGTTGGTGTATAGGAAGAAATATAAAGATCCGAGAGCGTTGGTTGACCTTTCCTAAACGAGCCGGCTGCGTGCAATGGGAGAAGAGAGAATTCGCCGGTTGAGGGCACCACCAGATGCGTGACCGACGGGGACAGGAAACCTCAAGGATCTTCACGATTGGGCAAACGACTACGTCCCAAAGCTTTCGTAGAAACACGTAGATCTGCTTCGTGCAGGGAAAGAAGTTTCAACGATAATTCAGAGACATCGGCTGTAGTGGTGGGGAGAGCAACGTGGACGGGATCTCGGTCGGATAGAAGTACGAGTGCATCGCAGCTGTATTGGCTGGCATTCACCACGATGACCGGTCCACTGGCAGCTGCAACCTAGAGGTCCGAAAAGAGTGGAGGCTGGAGGAAGCGAGAGCAGCTAGGCAAGTTGCGAAAATCAGCAATGATATGCTGTAATTGCAGGCTGAGCTGCCAAGCCTTATCGTGCTGAGAGTCGGCATTGGGAGGGGCATCAAACACACTGCGACGGAAGGAGGCCACCTGGGTGAACCTTTCCACCAAATTCTTGCCTGTGTCACCAGAAGCTACCACATCGTCAAGAGAAGAGCGAAGGCGGATTAGCTGACTCCAAAAGACATCACGACCTTGTTCAAGGAGCTCGATTGCATTGGCGGACTTGTTATAGCGAAGGCAAGCGGAAAACGCATCGACTGCTAGGGATGTCATGAGCTGTTTGAGTGGTGCAAGATTCTGAGGTAGGGACGGTAGAGTGGCGAGATGGTGAACACTGAAGCGCAAAGATGTTTGGTAAGCCAGGGATCCATTGTTTGGCACATTCGAGATCAGCAAAAGACACTGTTTGGGCGACGTTGGAAAGTTGGGAATATAGATTGAATGCTTCATGGAGGTCACTGACGTCGTACGTAGCTGAGTGCTTGAATCGAGCATGAAGATAGCGAGCAAGGTCAGCCAAGAACAAAGCCCGATCAGGATGTTCCTGCAAGCGAAGTTTCAATGTACTGCGGTGGAGGACAAGTGCCTCCTTGAGATCAGACAGCCTCCCGAGCTGGTTGAAACGGGTATAGAGGGAAGTCGCGATGTTGCCCAGTGAAAAGGCTCGATCAGGATGCCCCTCGGGGCGAAGTTCCAATTGTGACACTGCGTTGGAGGGAAAGTGCCTCGTCGAGGCCCGTCATCTCTGCTCTGTCCATGAACCGGTCGTAGAGTGAATCAGCAAGGTCTTGTAGCGATTCAGCTCGATTGGGATGCCCTTGAGGGTAGAGTTGTAATTCATCGCGGCGGAGGGTAATTTGCTCGTCGAGTTCTGGGACTGGTGCCAGAGTAAAGGACGCGGACCAATCGTACTCTGTTCGAATATTCAGTCTCTCCAATGAGGTAGTCTTTTGAACCGCAGGCATACCTCTCGTGGGGTCTTTGTCGTTGGGGAGAGAAAACCCCGAGGGTGAGCTGCAAAACCACTGCCTTGGCAGCTGACGAAAGCGATATCACGGACCAACCTGAGTCACGGTGATGACGATGCCGAAGTCTGAAAGTTTTCATTGCTCCCTCCCACGCGCTGATAATCTGATTCCTCACAGTGTCACTGCATTGCTTCCTTGGAATGTTTTTCTTACGATGATTCATCAATGTTCAGTATCGCAATGAATAATATGTTTGGGTGATTACAGTAATATCGGGGATTTGTACTTTCCCTGACGTAGAACTCCTGCGACTAATAGCATCACCTATGCACAACCCGACAAGGCGGGTGAAGCGGTTCAAACGACCACCGCCTTCGACCAGGTCACTGTATCAGCTTCCCGAGACCAGCACCTCCATTGATGTTCCCGGTGAAGATAGCCCTACTAGGACAAGCCCAAACTGTGTTCGACATCGCCAAGCGGCCCAACCCGACGCGCTACGCGGGGCAATGCTCGTAGCGCTCATCGTGGTCACCATCGTGCTCTGCATCATTCTATGGGATTTGGAGCGATCCTCGTTCGCATCTGTGCCAAAACCGATCTTGAACCAGACTGTGATGGCGGTATCACCGTCGACTGGCAACCCGGAGGCAATTGCTTCGACACGGTATCCGCCTGCGGTCTTCCAGGACGGACCAGTTTCGACCTCGGGCGAAGAATTGAAGCCGTTCGACGACCGGACTTCGAGTAAACCGGGCCGCACGACGCGCGACGCGTGGCCGCCTCCCATCACTCGCGTTCCGGAAGAACACGATACCGATGCCCTCGCAAAAAAAGTTGATGATCGCATCCACAAGAACGACAACACGAAGCTGTCGTTATTCGATTCCGCTTATTGCAACGGCGCATGCCGCTTCCTCCTCCCCGTTCGGGTAGGAGAACAGGAATCCAAGGCCCGAGTTCACTTCACGCACCTCTTGATGCTCGCTCGACGACTCAATCGAACGATCGTACTGCCCAATGTAGGCAAAAGCCGAATGAGCGCGTGTTCCAAGTGGCCATTTGGTGCGTATTACGACACGGCTGAGTTTGCGCACAGAGACGAGTCTCCCGATCCCTGGCTGGCCATAGATCTCGAAGGGTTTGCGAAGTGGGTCGACGAGAGACCAGCGCCACCGAGCAACTTCGTCGTATCTATGGACTCCATACCTCAGGGCCATCGCGACGTGCTGGGAACTCAAACTGAATCGGAAGACGTTCCGTTCATCGTGGAAAGGGCAGAAGTTGATCCAAAGGTTCTGTCCTGTCTCGAATCCAAACTCGCTCGACTACGTCCCTCCCTACCAGAGACAGCATTATCTATCTCCTTTGACTCGGGATCGCTCAAGATGGAATCGGATGCTTCAATTCATCTCGTGCAACTTTTGTCGAACAGTCTAGATATGGATGCGGATCCTGATCTCGATATGATGACTGGACCGGGATACGAATACACATCTCAATATACCAACTCTTCATACCTGTCCCTGGAAGATATCGATGTCCTCGTCCTCGACTATGACCTCCGTTATCCACTTTTTGCTCCATCCGTGCAGCCGAATTTCAATCTACACTACGCACCCACGCTCTACGATCTTGCGGATCGCCTCTCCGACAATCTCGGTTCATTTCTCGGTGTGCACTGGAGAATGGAAAACGTGCCCGTGCAGCATCTAGCATGGTGCGCGGCCTCACTGGCCAGTACCCTCCGTGGACTTCTCCAGAATGATGGCACGGGGAGGAACGTGCGGCATGTGTGGCTCGCAACAGACCATCCCCGTGTTCTCAGCACATTCATGGATGGCGTGCGTGTCCCTGTGGACGATGACGACAACCGGATATCGAATGGCATTGGAAGCGAGATAAACGGAAGCACCCTACAGGACTATGGCCCTCTGAGAAAATCAAGTACGTTCAAGGCGCTCTCATCCGAACACGACGACACGATCGTGACGCTCGTTCAGGCGTTCCGGCCTGGGGGAGACCTGGAGGGATGGAAGCTCACGGACCTCTCGGAACAGCTAGGTCGTTATCCGTACGTCGAAGGCAGGTTCGACGTAGACGAAGCGTTGTTGGGTGATTCCGGGGTGTTTGGGATTCTAGACAAGTTGGTGGTCGTGCAAGCGAGGGTGTTCGTCAGTGGTTCCACAGACTGCAGCAAAACCAGGTAAATTTGTATAACGCATCTCTCTGACTGTGAGTTTGGAGCTCATGTTGTAACCCCCTTAGCTCGTTTTCGAAACAAGTCATCGAGGCGCGCCAAGAGTCGTTCCAAGCAGAACGAGGCAAGGGAGCTATCCGTAATGTTGTCGAATATTTCGGTACATGATGCTGTACATCCAGAGTCCATCATGTACAGACTAGGGCGTGTGCAGATGGAGCGAAATTGATAGCATATAGCATAGACTAAACATGCGACATGCTCATACAAATGTTTTTCAGACGGGGACGGAAGACTAGGACACTGCGGGCGCCACCCATCCATGGTGTGAGATCAGTCATGACGATCAGTGTACAACGTTCACTCAAGGTCCACCCCGACCGACACCAGCAAAGGACGGCCTGTAGTCGCCAGGTGCACCACCCTCTTTCCTCCGGTAGCCTTCCTGGTCACCGCGGGCTGGACGTGGGGCACCGCCCTCGCCAGCGCCGGGGCGAACAGTAGCTGGGCGTGGGAGACGAGCCGCACGCTTGTGTGTCGTAGGGACGATCTCGGTAGGGAGGTGGAGCCTAAGTGCAAAAAAAAAAAAAAAAAAGAACCACATGAGCATCACGCACGAACGCCCACCAAATCCAAATGACGACAGACCACTCCCGGAGGTATTCCACGCCCTCGGCCGTGAGCACGTAGTAGTACCACTGCCACGAGAACTGGGTCTTGACGAGTCCTTTCGAGGTCAGGCTCTGCATCGCCTTGATGACCTCGAGGTTGGGCACGTCGAGGTCTTCATGTTTTGGCGCGTTGTAGTCTTTCCTGGCGACGAGGACACCCTCTGTATCCCATTCGTTTCGTGTGCATGGGTTCAAATGAGATGATGAAGGTGGTGTGCGGCGTACAGCAAGAAAGACGATGATCAAGTTAGCGCTAGGAGCCTTGCAGAGAGATGGGTGGGAGGTAACACGAACCCTTGAAGAGGTTTTCGTAAATGGTACGCCTGTTCTTCTTGGAAATAAGCATGCTGGGCGAAACGAGTTCTTGTGTCGAGAGCTGCCAGTCCGGATCGTCATCAACACAATCAAGCGTGGCATGAAATCGGACAGAGGACGTACTGCGAAACCTGGTTCGCACTGACTCTGGTCTGGGAGGAAGCGAAATCAGCAAGATCATCCGTGTTCGCACCTGGCCATCCACCACCCGGGAACGTTTTCATCGCGGATAGGTTCTCCAGGAAGGGATAGAAGGTGATTGGAACGGCACTCACAGTAGATTTGGACGGAGAGAGGTGCCTTGAGACGGGTCTTGACGTCGAGCGGGACGATGAACTCAGTCCAGAGCACTAACCTTTCGATGAGCAAAGGCGGAGTCTGAAAGTGCTATATGAGGTATATGACCCCCTTTTATTTAAACCCCTTCTCTTCAAATCAGTTGATCATAGCAAGTACTAGTACTCGTATCGACCGCTTCACACTTTCGTATCACTTTTTAACCCTCGAGAACGGCGTCTGGACAAAGCAAACACGGACATGAAGAGGTCGTCGAACCTGAAGTTCCCAGTCCAGAAAGCCCACACGGCAAGTCAAAGTGGCGAAAGGGTTTCAAGCTGACGAGATATCCGCACCGATTACCAGCGAGAGTAAAAAAAACGTGATGGCGAAAACGAATTCAACCAGTATGCAAGTCAAAATCACCGAGAAATAGCAATGTTTTGGTCTCACTCTCAAGGATCTCTGCCTCCCTCAACCCCGGTAAGCCATCCAGCGTTGACAACCAAGCAGTTGCCCTATCTCTGCGTGGTGCAGCACCAGGACGCTGTGGAATCGACAGAGTTCAGGGTCGATACAACTTCGTCAATCACTGCCACTTACGCACCTTTGTTGACGTTGGATTTCTGTCGACCCTGCGACCATCGAGTTCAAATCGGCGTTGATCCGGACCGTACAAGGAATTATTCCGGGCTGCAACGGGTACGGAGGGATATCAAGCATTCCAGGGCATAGAACTTGCTGTGCGGGTGTTGGATTCACACCATGGATCTTCGATGTCCTCGTGTTCGTGCTGAATACGTCATTGTCAGCTCCATTCGACGAAACAAAAGTAGACTTACCAAGTACGTAGGTTGAAATCAGCAGGATCGGACGAGACGAGGTCCCGAACGAGCAGCAAACCACTTCCCTGCATCCAGCGACTCTGAATGTTGGCGGTGGCAGAGGTATTGTTCAACGAACTCGTTGAGATTCCTTTCTGACCAACTACCCCAAGCAATGGTCCTATGGACGAAATCCTTCGTATCGTATTCTCGCCGGCCGCCTGTTTGACCATGCGGAACCCGTCTACCATTTCTGGCATCGCTGTCCAGTTGAGCCCACATGGCTTCGTTGCGGGTACCACGACTGGGTTTGTGACAGATCGACGATGGCCACGGTTACTTCCATCTCGCGACTGAGAAACGGGGTTTTTTTATCTCCGGGTTTGATATCCTTTGTGGTGCATGGATTGATGCGGAGAGGTCTTGCTTACGTTCGGATGCGTTCTCGGTGATCACACCCGTACCTCGCTTCCCCTCGTCGGGTCTCACCAAAGATACGGAGTGGGCCATGAATGGAGGCGTCTCATAGAGCACAGAGTCCTGATCAACGTAGCTGTTGGTTTGCGGAATTCGCAAAGACAAGGACTCTGATGGTGCGTGCATCGAGTTCGATAACCTCCGTACTGTGGTTTTACCGCCTGCTATCAATTCCATGCTCTACCTTATCATCTCCTCTATCATTCCCGGTGGACCCAACCCAATCATTCCGCTCATCCAGTCGACATCCGTCCTCGGTCTTCCCGGTCTTCTCGTCGTCGTCGTCACATCGCCACATCGCGCAAGCTTACCTCGGATGGGTGGCTGTTTATCTCCTCTCCCTTCCGGTATGGAACGGTCTTCTCCCTGCCTACACTCCGACGACTTTTCCTGGTGTCAAACACGCCGGATTGTGGCTACAAGGGTGGTGATCACAGCGATAAGGAGGGTGAACTCGATTCCTCCCATATCGCTACGAAGCGAATTGGAGCGGGAACGTCGCTGGAAGAATGCTTTGCAGTCACATCACTCGGCGCTAGAGAAGGGGTGAGCGCATGTCCGGTCGATGGGGAAACCGACTGATGGTCGTGCGAACGATGACAGATATTCGATGGCTTTCGACATCCGACATCAATCATGCACCTTTAAACGGGGGGCATCATCAGTCGGTATTTCGTGCTCGAGCGAGGACGTCACGTACGCTTCCGACATGGGCTCTAACTCCAACCAGCGCTTGGTCACCACCCTTCAAGATTGACAGTGACGTCTACTCTGAAACCCATGGCGTGCGGAGAGTTGCAAGACCGACAACGAGACGACCAACGTCAGAAGGGCCTCAGAGTTGGTGTTCGCGGTCGTCGACGGCGTTCAACCTACCATCTGGTGCAGCACCGCGACAACCCGGAGCGGGGTACAAAGCTGGGTACTAGCGTCGATCGTTTATGGATCGATCATTAGTAGGACACTCGACCGGGGACAGTCGTTCTGTGACTGTGCCCGCTGTCTCTGTCTGGTGTTATCCGATTCCGTACGGTGTTGCAGTGCTCTTGCAGTAATCAACGGTACCTCCTCCACTTGATTTTCAATCCTCCCGCACACATACATCTCTCTCCTAGCAAATGGTCCATGCGTTTCTTGGTTTACCGATAGGCTTTCACGTTCATATTCAGCTATAGCTACGTCTTTACGTCGTTTAGAGACCTGGGACTGGGATTTCGTAGGCAACTACATATGGAGGCATTTTTTTGCGCACCGGTTTGACATGCCAATATCAACAAGGTCCCTGTCGTGAACCGGACGACGCTATAAGCGTTTGAATGAAAAAAAAAAATGTGTGTACTATACGGCGGTGGGGCATCTGTCGTGGTTTTGCATTCCCGAAACGACCGAGGGGATGTCGAGCGCCGAAACGTCAGCTGCTGATTTCTATCATATATAGCATCGTGACAGTGTCCGACATTCGGAACGTGCAACGGATTGGCTGGGGGATCGAATGGCGAGAGATCGGTTTTTGGTTTTGCCTGATCAGTGGTTTGTTTTTTTCGGTGGCACCTATATGCGCGATGTGAAGTTTTGATGCTAAAAGGCTGTACGTGTAAGCGGTTCAATGCAAAAAAGGACGCGTGTGTTATACGATTGAGGGGGATGGAGTGGGCTTGGCCGATAGTCTCGGATTTAGGGCTGTGTTTGTGATCAGGTCATCAGAAGAGTGGACAAGACGCTGGGGAGGTGTAGTTTCTCTAAAACTTTGAGATTAGAGGACAGCCGCTCGGATACAAAGGCGGGGCGATTCTGTCAACGGTTTTTCCCACTCCCGAAACGACAAAGGGGATCCCGAGAGACACATAAGAAGTGCAAGAACGCCTAGGTTGCTCGCGCATGCGACCGTGACGTGGTTTGGATTGGCGCGCAGACGTAGAGTTGCCTCCCGTTTTATGGGCAACGTTCGTCTGGAGTTTGGGCACGCGATTTGCGACAACATGCTGGGACGCACGTATATCTTTAAATTGTGCGCGGCATGTTGCGGGTTCGTGAAATGCAGATGTTGTCGTGAACCGAATCCTGTAGTCGTGACGTGAGGAGCAATCGCGGACCAGAATGACGGAACATTTCGCCAATGGTGACTACTTGCCTGGCCATCGCAAAGAGGTCGCCTAGCTGGGATCCAAGTGAGAATGAGCGCCGAAGACACGAGGCACCTGTGTGAACGGACCATATTGAGAAAAAGGAAAGGCGCCCATCGAACAACTTTGCGCCCACGAGTAAACCGAAACACCTTGTTGGACACCGACGATCGTGTACTATTGGTGAGAATGTCGGCAACGAATACAGGTGCGTAGTAGCTCCGACTCGAGTGATTGTGCAATGCTGATAATTCAGTAAGACCAAACAATGGTACTTGACACAGGTGGCTCTGGCTACGTACACGCGGTCGCGTTCCACCCCGACGGAAAGCATCTTTTGGGCGGGGATAACGATGGGGTTCGACGATGGCGGCTCGCAGACGGTCAAGAGGTCGGCAAGCAAACGGGGATGGCGTTGTACGCCATTGCTGTTTCGAGGGATTGCAAGTGGGTCGTGTGTGGGCATGACAAGGGGGCAAGTGTATGGGACGGGGAGCTGCATGAAAAGATCATTGACGTGGAGGGCACACTACCAGTGTGGGCAGTTGATGTCTCCTTTGATTCAACCAGGTTCGCTATTGGGACTGACAACAGGGAAGCGAGTATTTGGAGTATAACAAGCGGGGCGAGACTCGTTGGCCCGCTCAAACTGGACCACTTTGTCACTGGAATCAAATTTTCCCCAAATGGCGACCAGATTGCCATCGCATGTTTTGAATCCAGCATCCGCATCTTTGACAGTCACAATGGTGACGAGCTGATCAACATCAAGACTGTCACACCAGCCTTCATCACAGTCACTCCACTGGCATGGTCAGGCGATGGCCAGCAAATTTTTTCCACATCCGAAGACACAAAAATTAGGTCATTCCGTGCCTCGACTGGGTCCCAACTTGCTGAATCACCGAGTCTCCTTGATGGCAACAATGTCATTTACTCTATCGCTCTTGCCGCAAACGGAAATTTCATTGCCACCTTGACAACCTCATCCATCTTGTTCCTCGACACATCCACACTGAGTCAGATTGACTCTGTCATCGAGGTTAGCAACGGGATGCCGTCGATTGCCATCTCCGCAGACAGTAGCTATCTCGCAGTTGGGCGACGCGATGGAAAAATCATCGTGCATGATCTCGGCAAGATGCTCCCGGACTCGTATGGACCATTCCATGTAAGTATTATAGTCATAGCATGTCAGACAAGCTCCATTGTGTCTCCTATGCTGACAAATTATGTAGGCTCGCAAGGAAGGACAAGACGAGCAGTTGACC
>JBBPRI010000553.1:0-11451 GCA_038092955.1 Boletus pseudo-olivaceus
AGTTCTATAAGTAAGCTATACCTCAGGTATGTCCCAGTAGTGTACACTCTGCCAGTACATGTTGGCTCTCAACAGGTTATGAGCCCCGGTTGTGCTTTATGCACACTGGGAGTTTTCTACTACTACCCATCAGCAAATGTGCCGATATCTAGCTAGCCCTAGCTAGACCGTACCAGGCCCTAAAATGGCTGTTGGATGTAGCAGCCCTAGCGAGGAAATACATTTTCTTGCACGCCGCTCCTATAACTCGCAAGCAACACGCGGTACTAGCTAGAGTATGATAGGCCCTTCCCCTTAGCAGAGCCTTGCTAGGCCTACAATCTCTAGCTAGACCTAGTACGAATATAAATTTTGTCGCCCGGAAATGCTTGCCTTGCTAGGTTCTCACTGCCTTGCAAGCTACTAATAGGCATACCAGTTCTTGTATGACCACCAAATCATTTATTCGTTCATTAGAATTTAGTACATAATGATAACACTGCATACAGTCGAGTCCCAAGAACGAAACGAAGGGAATGACGGACTCTGAGTCCGAAAGCAACAAGCAACAAAAAGCAACAGAACAATGCGATGGTCCGAGAATGCGTGCGATCAAAATCTATGTGAGTTCTAGCTGCCCCGCCGGCGACGAATCTTGGTAACGAGTGCGTGATGGGGTGGTGGATAAGTGTGACAAAAAAGTTGCTGCATGTGTTGGGAGCGATGTGGTTGTGATGGTCGATCGAGGTACAGCGTACAGAAAGCAACAGACATGGAAAGAAAACGGAAGGTAAACAATGCAATGGTTGGAGAATACGTGGTCAAAATCCATTCGACTTCTTGCCGCCCCGGCGACGAGGTCTCTTGGTAGCGACTGTACGACCCTTCTTCTTTGGCTCGATGGGGCCACTGGGCAGGTGAGAAGTTGGTGCCGGGACTTCGGATGCAGTTGCTGCAGCGCTGGTGGATGGAACCGGAGCGTCGGCACTGGTGAATGGAACCGGAGCGTCGGCACTGGTGAATGGAACCGGAGCATCAGCACTGGCAGTCTTGTATGCCATGCAGCCGGACTCGGCTTCATTATCTGACACGCATGGAGACAAGTCAGACTCGATCGCAGCAGCAGCAGCAGCAGTGCTGAAGATGCTGGACATCGGAGTGGTGCTAGATGAATGGGGTTGTGGCGCTCTGCTGACTGAATCCTCCGAGTCGGGTGCCACTGATGGCATGCGCTGTGGATCTCCGAGTCCGGGCAATGGAATGGTTGGGGTCTTAGGCAATGGACTCGGAGTCCCAAAGAAACTTGCCTCTGGAGCACGTTGTGTTAATGGACGCGCAGCCTTCTTCGCGAGGTGAGCCCGTTGAGCACGGATCTTCGCCATATCATCATCGGAATCCGTGTCCTTGGAAGTTCCATGGCCCTTTGGGAAAGCCCGACTAATAACAAGTGAATTTACAAGTGACGGTAAATGAAAGACGTACGAATTCCACCATGCCAAGGTCTCCTTGGTCCAGTCGTCTTTGTCATCAAACATTTCGATGATCAACCAAGCCATCTCGGCTAAATCCATCTGCCCAATCGTTGTGCACCACCGCGGCGCGGTGCTTAAGGTAAAATATAGCTGTCGATGGTCATTAGTCATTGAAATCACGGTGCTGGATGTGGACTTACCATAACATGGATGTACGCGATGATGTAAGGCGTGACCTCAGTGAGGCCCCAGGCCCGGTTTTTCGAGGCCTTGGATGAACTTGAGGTAACTTTGTCAGTCGATGCTGCCGACGGTCCAATGAATAGATGCGTGTAAAACTGTACAACAGGCCATTAGCGGCTGATCAAATCTGAAGTGATGACCTACCCGAAAAGCGGCATGGCCACAAAAGAGTCCCTTTGCTCTGTTGTCCGGATCATATACTCCCTCCTCGTAGAAGCACGTCGGCCAGTTGGCTGCTGTGGTCCGGATTGTGCCGTCTTGAAGTGCTCCGATAATCCTAATAAATAACTTGAAGTGAAATTGATAACCAGTAAAAATGTTACATACGTGTCAGGGTCTTCGTCAAATGCGTCGAGCTTCTTTCGGGGGCACAGCATACGTGCAATCCCTGGGTGGTTAAATCCACGCATTGACTTATCCTCCGACTTTGCGATTGGCGGCTCGAGTGACTTGCCATTGGTGAATAGATAGGCCAGACCAGCGTGTTTGACTGATCCAAGGTCAGTCGAACGCTGGTCGCTCATGCCCTTCGTGATCTAGACATGGCAGGTTAGATATTGTAGGATATATGTGCATATATTAACTCACCCAGGTGCATATCTTTTGTAACTCGTCCGCTTCCATACGATTATCGAGTTCTTCAGCCAATCCTAGGGCATGGGTCAGGATTGCCTCATAGATCCGATGTTGTCGCATGATGTCTGATGAATCGCTGTCAAATCTATTAGTAATGCTGCTATACAGGTATCGACGCGACTCACTATGTGTCAAGCTCGCTCTCGCGACCAGATTCGACCTTGAGTCCGATATTGATGGCAGCTCTTGGGGATCCAAACGGGTGTGAAAGGCACACAATTTTCCTTCCAACAAGTTCGTACTTTGCCTTATCAAACTCGGACATGCTGTTGGACTCGGAGGTTCTTCGAGGGCGAATTAGCTTACAGGCACATTAAAGAGGACACTTACTTGGCTTTTTTCTTTCTTGGCATGGCTTTTGCTACCTCATCAGCAAGATTTTCTTTACGCTTGCCTGTGTCAGCTGCTGTGACGGAGATAGATTGTTCCAACAGAATGGGATCAATGGGGGGATGAGACATGATGGTGAGATGAGAGGCTGATTGTAACGGAAGGGGAGACGCAATCTAATCTGCTGAGATTGAAATTCTCGGACAGTACCGGCCCAGGGGCCTGAGCGCAGCACTGCACTCAACTCCAACTTGAAGTCAATGTCCAACGTCTTAAAATTTGACCTCATCCCATCCTGATTGACCTGCTGATTAACCCACTTGGATGGCTGAGATTGTCTGCCCCTCCTGTGGCAAAAAGGTCAAAGGAGAACATGGCCTTTCTCTTCACACATCTCGCTGGTGTCGCAAAAATAAATCTAGTGTCACCGATCTACTTCAACAGCGTCGAGAACATGCCCAGACTGTAGCAGCGGAAGAACGAAGGAGGCTCCATGATGAAGCAGAGAAACAGGCAGAGAGAGATCGGTTGGAGAGGGAGCAGGATGCCTTACGAGCACAGCGACTTGCTGAACATCAAGCCCTTTCGGTACGTTGTTCATATCAATCATTCTTATACTAGTACTGTATTGAACATGAGCATCAGTTCGATGCGCCCGATCTTAGCGATAATATTGAACGGCGCCCATCAGGTCTTCCCAGCCGTAATCGTCGCCTACCACGGCGTTACTGTGATGACCCTCCACCCTTACCAATTCCTGTGCCAGCTCCTACAGTTGCACACTCTGAGGAGGATTCCCATGGAAACGACCCACCCGTCCTAGCAGATATCGAGATGGACCCCATCAGAGAGACCACCAGTAGCCAAGAGTCCGAGTCACCAATTGATACCCCCCACCATCTTCGGACAGAACCTGATAGAAATGACCTGTTTCGTGAATATCGCGACCACTTCCCTTCACACGACCCAGAAAATCTGACCTCACTTGAGCATCTCTGCGATGGCCCGACATTCCACCGCACGGAGGATGATGAAGATACACAACTTCTTGGAAGGGGGCCGGCGACCTTGACTCTGGAGACTTTTCAGAATAATTATTTCTCCCCTTTTTTGAATGCAACCATTTGGCGACTCATGACCTGGTTCTACAATGGCGCAACTCACAAATCCCTCGACGACCTCAATCATCTCGTTCGTGATGTTATTTTAGCTGACGACTTCGACCCCAATGATCTCCATCAATTCAATGCTCAGCGCGAGACTAAACGCCTTGACAACGCTCCCAGTGATTCTTCGTCATTCCCTGTATCAGACGGCTGGCATGCGACATCCGTCTCCATCCGATTACCCTGCGATAAAGTCAAACAGGCAGAAGATATGGCGCCCGAGTTTCTTGTAGAAGGACTACACTATCGGAGGATCACAGAGGTTGTCAAGGCTGCGTTCAAGGAGCCTGCAGCGCACACGTTCCACCATGCACCATACAAGGTTTTCTGGCAGCCGGATAAGTCACATCCACCCGAACGTGTAATAACTGAGATATATACTGCTGATGCGATGCTCGAAGAGCACCAGAAGATTCGTTCTAAACCTCCCGAAGTCCCGGGAAGCAACCTCGAAACCGTCATTGCGATGATCATGCTTTGGTCGGACTCAACTCATCTCGCAACCTTTGGCAATGCCGCGTTGTGGCCTATCTATCTGTTCCTTGGAAATCAATCAAAGTACACTCGTGCGAAGCCGAGTTCGTTTGCTGCACATCATTTGGCATACATCCCCAAGGTAGTTATATCTATAGTCGTCGCAAGATGCAACTGACAGTATTACAGCTATCTGATAAAATCCAAGACTTCTACATGAAGACGTTTGGTGCAAGTGCGACTGCGGCGGTGCTGACGCATTGCAAGCGCGAACTTATGCAAGCCATCTGGTCTTACTTACTCGACTCCGACTTCCTTGATGCCTACGAACATGGGATCACAATCAAGTGCCTCGACGGTATATCACGTCGGGTCTTCCCACGGCTACTGACATACGCCGCAGATTATCCAGAAAAGTAAGTTCAATTGTATAAAAACATCATTTAACTGACTAGAACTACTCTAAAAGGATTCTCCTCGCCTGTGTGAAGTTTCTGGGAAGGTGTCCTTGTCCACGCTGTCTAATCGACAAGAATAGGATCTACAAGCTAGGTACAAAAGTTGATCGACGGGTACGTAGTCGAATGGCTCGTGTAGATGACGAAGCCCGTCAACGGTCAATTGAACACGTACGCAAGGCCATTTTCGAGTATGGACGCGGCATTCTCAGCAAAGCAGTCGAGGGCGTTATTGGACCCAAATCCCTTGTCCCGACACGTGTATGTATTTTACGCACTGATGAAGACATATTATATTGCTGATTCGTCATCTAGAACGCATTTTCTGAGAAACTCAGCAAATTTGGCTTCGACTTTTATTCCATGTTTGTGCCCGACTTCATGCACGAATTTGAACTCGGTGTCTGGAAGGCAACGTTGACACATCTCATTCGAATTCTATTCGAGGCAGGTGAAGATATGGTACAGGAACTCAATGCTCGGTAGGTGTCCAGGTTACTACTAGAGAATTCGGATCACTTACCTCTACAAAGCTTCCGGTTGGTACCCACGTTCGGTCAAGGCACGATCCGCGGGTTCAGTTCCAACGTTTCTGACCTATCCAAACTGGCAGCGAGAGATTTTGAAGATATACTTCAGGTACGTCCCACCGTTGTCTTTCTAGATCAAACCCTCATCACAGTTCAGTGCGCAATACCCGTCTTTGATGGATTACTCCCTGCACCCTATAACTCCATCATCCTCAACCTCTTATTCGAGCTTGCTACATGGCATGCATTCGGAAAGCTTCGCATGCACACGGAGACCACTCTATTCCACTTCGAAAACAGCACAATTCGCCTCGGTCAAATTTTTCGCAAGTTTTCTCGTGATTGCTGTGCAAAATTCAAGACGTATGACCTTCCACGTGAGACTGCTGCCCGTGTGCGACGGAAGGCCCGGGGTGCCCAAAGCATGCGGGGGTCAACATCGACATCTGGGGAAACACAACGTGCTGGTAATACGACTACTACAACCCGCAAGACCCGCAATTTCAACATGTCGACCTACAAGTTGCACGCCCTCGGGGACTATGTGGCTTCCATCTGGCAGTATGGGACCACAGACAACTACTCGACGCAGGTTGTAAGTGAAACTCCCTTGGTTTGAGTCGATCAATCAGTGCTGAGAACAATTGCAGGGGGAGTTGGAACATCGCCGTGTCAAACGGTTCTATTCAAGGACGAACAAGAATGCCTTCACCCATGCAATTGCAAAACATCAACAACGCGAGCGGTTCCTTCACAGGATGCACGAGGAAAACCGCGTAGCAACTGAAAGCTCAGCCTGTGCGCCATTGATGGACAAAGAACAACCCAGCGCATCAATCGATTCTGTAGATCAAGAGCTGCCACTACCGAATTGCGCTCCAGAAGTTCACTACCAGATCGCACGGAGCAAGAAATATTATTGGGACATGAGCGCATGGCTATCGCAGCACAGAAATGATGCCGCTTTGAAGGCAAGTCGCTATATGACCTCATTGAATGCTGAAACTCACGCGCACCGGGGTAGGATTTCCTGCCCAAGTTGAAGAACCACATACTCGAGCGTCTGTTGGCCAATAGCGACGAGGAGTTCACACAAGCACAACGCAACGGGCTAGCCTTCATCAACAATCGCATTTACAGACACAAAGTTTTACGCGTCAACTATACTACATACGACCTTCGGCGGGCACAAGATTCTCTCAATCCACGTACTCACGCCGATATCATGGTCCTCTCACACGAAGATGTTGATAACGCTCACCCCTACTGGTATGCTCGTATCATTGGAGTTTTTCATGTCGATGTGCGGTACCGTGGCTCAGAGATACAGGATCAAGGACCCCAACGCATCGATGTTCTGTGGGTGCGATGGTTCGCACGTAATAGGAACTTGAAGTCTGGCTGGGCTGTGCGGCGCCTCCCATGTATTGGCTTCTATCCACACGACGACACCAATGCATTCGGCTTTATCAACCCCGACAATGTTATTCGAGGTGTACATCTGATTCCGGCCTTCCGTTACGGCCAGACTACTAGCCTTTTGCCGCCGTCAATTGCTCGCAACAAGTCCGAGAACGACGAGGACTGGGACTGGTATTTTGTTAATATGTAAGTTCTACCATTTCATTATCTTACAAGTGTTTCTGACTACAACTATGCTAGTTTCGTAGACAGAGATATGTTTATGAGGTACCAAGGGGGGGGAGTTGGACACAAGTCAGTTCGCGAGGCAACATCCTGCCTTCTCGACGACCGCGAGATCCTTGACAAGCAACCAGTTGTTCTCGAACAAGATCGCAATCTATTTGAAGAGGTAACTGAACTTGAAGAAGGTGGCGAAGATGTTTTGATGGATGACTCTAGCAGTGCTGAGGAAGAAAGCAACGAGAGTGATGAAGATGGATCGGAAATGGAAGGCATTGATGTCGTTGAAGATGGCGAACGACTGGTTGACGACGAACTCGGCGATGAAATGGACAAGTTTGGGTATAGCGGATTGGATCAGGTGGTTGATGATGATGAAGGCTCTGGTGATGAAGATGCACTGGGTCTGGAGAACAGGGAAGGTTTCGATGACGAGTTCGAGGAGGCCACACTCTGAGTCTGATATCTTGCTTAGCTATCCACACATTTCTGTTGTAGTATGTCTATCATTTCTGCATGACCGTACACAATCGAAGCAGTAACGGTTCATGCGACTTTCGCGCCAGCACTTGGTAGCCTAAGCTAGGTCTAGCACGGATTGCGGTCAACTCTCACAAGCTTCTACCAGATCCAAGACGGCCTTGCAAGCCCTAGCTAGGTCTACCAGAACCGCCGGGTTCTTCCGAGGTCGTACTAGGTTTAGGCGCTTTTGCTGATGACAAGAGTCAGCCGCTCGCTCTCGTCGTCGGAGTACCAGAAAGGGCAAACAGAATCAAAACAACAACGGAAGTGAGGGCAATACTCCAAAACAACAGACCTTCAACATGTCAACTTACATACAAGCTTCACGCACTTGGTGACTATGTCAGAACTATCTGGCTTTTTGGGACAACAGATAATTACTGTTACAATTCTTGGAGGACCCCTATCCTTTTCTCCCTCTCCTACCCCCTCTCCCACTCTCACTGAGGATCATACCGGTTACCCGGTGTTCGATTCCCTCTTCCCGACGCCCGACCTGTCCAGTATAGCTTGGGCACAGCTACTCGAGGCAGAGCTCTTCTCTGCCACGACATACCCAACTCCTCCCGACTCGTCTCCGGTTTGATCCTACAGCTATACTATTTATCTCGACAGACACTGCTTCCAAGGCTATTCTCTCACATAGCCTTAGTGATCCTATTTCCTCCATATGATATGTTCCATGTCTGTCCCGAGTTCTTCCATTATTTCCTTTCTTGGTATTTCCTTATTTAGGTTCAGGACACCTGCCCTAAATAACTGTATAGTACTATTTAAGTTAGAGTTCTGCCTCAGCATAACTCTACAGACCTTGATCTACGCAATCCACAGTGTAGTCAAGACTCCTTAGGATCCCCTCCCCTAAGCCTTGGACCTCTGCTTTCCTACACCCCATCCTCCAAGTGGTCAGCCCACTATAACAACTGTCAGCGCTCTCACCAGAGGTGATTAGACCCGTGGTCCCCGGGTAGGTTTTCACGCTTGACAACGAGAGACCCGGCGCTGGTTAGGCACGCAAGGGGGACAGACCCTTGCCCTGCAGGTTTCCAGTGACAAGTCCCGTTCGCGTCATCAATACGCACGGTGGACAGAGGTGTGCCGTCATACACACGCTCACAACGAGTTTTGCTATGCCCTCGCGTAACAATTACTCAACGCAGGTGGTGGGTACAGTCACTTGTGTCTGTGATCACTCAAATTCATCTATGATTACTAAATCTACAACACCACTGGCAGGGAGAACTCGAACACCGCCGTGTCAAACAGTTCTATGCATGCACAAACAAGATCCAGTTTGCAAAGGGTATTACGAAGCAACAGCAGAGAGAACGGTTACTTCATAGATTACAAGACATCGAAGCACATCCAGCCAGTACTTCCTTGATGCCCCACAGCCCAAAAAATCGTCAGACTCTGATGACACGCCATTTTTGCACTTCGCTGATCAAGATCCACTGCCACGTTCCTCACCCGATGACCATTACCAAGTATCTACATCACAAAGGTATTATTGGGACATCTCAGTGTGGTGTGGGAGGAATCGGAATGATCCTGCGACCGAGGTTCGCACCAAGAGGCTCGTATTTAATTATAATCTCACTACGTTGACAGGATTTCATACCAAAACTGAAAAACCATGTCTTGTCATGTTTCCTAGGTGGCGAGTATGATGGCGACGAAACATCATTTACAGCAGCCCAGCAAAACAAGATTAGCTTCGTGCAGAATCAAATATATCGCCACAAGGTACTCCGTGTCAACTATTCCACGTATGACTTGCGCCGCGCTCAAGATGCTCTGAATCCACGTACACACGCTGATATCATGGTTCTCACTCATGAAGATGACACCAAAAATTCCCATCCATACTGGTATGCACGCATCATTGGAATATTTCACTTGAATGTTCGCTATGAGGGACGAGTTAGGTGAATGGATACACTCCGGGTATGCTGGTTGGCATGCAGCATGGACACCACGTCTATCTGGGCCGCCAAACATCTTCCTCGTGTTGGGTTTTATGAGAGTAGCGATCCATCCGCTTTCAGTTTTCTTGATCCCAAGTTGATCGTTCAAGGAGTGCATCTCATCCCAGCTTTCACCTATGGAAAAACCTCTGAACTCCTGCCGCAGCATTCAATTGCTCATCGGCCTATGTTTGGCCTTGTTAGTCTTTGACTTTTTCACTGATGTTGTAGCTCCACGATAAGCTGGTTGAAGATGTGCTTGTGAATCCCAAGCTCTGTGCGGATCCATTCAGGATGCCCATTCAGCAGCTCCAGGACCCAGCCAGAACCTGTAAGGATGGATGTGTGGTAGGGAATAGGGTTAGCACTCTCAAGAGCAATTAAAATGACTTTGGCGACAGCCTGTACAGCGTAGAGCACAAGGTGACAGATCTGAAGTGTTACGGTTACCCCGGGTGGGGATAAACGTAGACCTAGAAAAGAGGCGGCAAGGACGAGGACGAGGGGGATAGGGATTATCCCAATAAGCAAGAGCGGGAAAAAGGGCGCGGAGGTCAGCTAAGTGTATTCTTAGTGACGATTGGTAAACGAGACGTAGACGAGTGAAGGAGACAAGGGGAATCCTTGTCGAAACGAGGAGTAGTCTTCCAAGGGTTTCTTGAAGACGGCGAGTTCAGAAGTGACGAAGGAAGCTCAATTGCGAGCTCGAGAGGCAGAGACGGTGAGCGACGGAGTAGATTCCCTCAAGGGGACCAGGAGGAGAAGGATATGGATTGATCCCAACGTAGGACTAGAGTTACAAGGGGAAAACCTAGGTAGGTCTAAGATGGGGAAAGACATATTGGGACGAGGTCAAGGTTTAAGTATTAAACTGAGAAGACGATGAATAAGCAACGGAATGTTAGAGAACATTCTGTTGACTAAGGAATAGACTGTGAAGGAACGTCACAGAATATCAAAGAAGCGTGAAAGATAAAGGGATGGAATGTTCCATCAGTTTCAGAGGAAAAGATGCGAAGAAACAAAAGGGGAATGTCCCTGAAGTCTAGAACAATGTGATAAAGGTGAAACGGGGTGACAATGTGAAAGAACAAAGGTGAGACGTGGGAGAAATAGAGGACGAACGGGTAGAGACGTCTAAGGAGAACAGAGACATGATAGGGGAACGTTAGGGAACGTCCGCATGGTTGGAAACATTGTGAGAGAACGTCGACCGTGATGGAAACGGGAAGACGCGGTGCTTTTGACGAGGGACGAGGAACGGATAACGAGGAACGAGGAAGCCTTGACGAGAGACGGAGATATAGTGACGAGGATGGAGGGAACGTTTGACGAGAGACGAGGACAGAGTGACGAGGATAGAGGAAAAGCAAGGAAAAAGAATAGGGGACCAATGAATCGTAACATGAAGCTGTTGGTGTACAATGATCTCGGAGAGCTCATCTGAGATATTGGTGGTGTTTTCGCCACCATCTTCGATCTCCGTTGATTCATCCGTATCAAGGTCGCCATCAACCTCGTCCCCATCATTGTAACGTATCCTGCACTGCTACGTTTCATTTCATTTCATTTCCTTTCCGCTCGCTACTCATTTGCTCACTATAGACAATCACGTGACCTTATCTTATTTTATCATGTCACATGACTTATCATGTGACCATGGTAAACCCCACTATCTCTTATCTCTTATCTCTCAGTCTAGACCCTATGGTCCGACTCCCGCTCTAGACCAACACATGGTAACCACATTCCTTTAATTACCATTGGTCCAGACTCCTTATTGCATACCATGACATCATTCCCTTCTCACTGTTACAATTCTGGACGGACCCCTATCCTTTTCCCCCTCTCCTCTTCCCTCACCAACCCTCACCGAAGACCATCCCGCCTATCCGGTCTTCGAGTCGTTGTCCCCAACGCCGGAACTGTCCAGCACTGCCTGGGCAGAGCTTCTCGAGGCAGAGCTCTTCTCTGCCTCATCATACCCGACTCCACCTGACTCCAGTCCGGTTTGATCCTATGCCTTCCTT
>JBBPRI010000554.1:0-11417 GCA_038092955.1 Boletus pseudo-olivaceus
TTACTCTCTCGTCGTCTCGTTACCAAACTCAGTGAGTACTCCCACTGAGGCTCTTAACTCCCTGCTTGCCCCTTGGCTGCGCCCCAGAGAGACATCTACCGTCTCTTTACTGGGCATTCACAGGACTTATCCTAACTAGGGGATATTAAAAGTAACAAAGGAAAGAAATAATAATAAAATCAAAACAATAATGCTAAGTAGTAAGGTAAGGGGACAAGCAACAAGGTAGTGAAAAGAGGGGAAATCAGTCCCTACGAACCTAGGGAATATTAGTTCCCTACAACGGACAATATGGCACGCCAGCACAGTTATTTCCCAGGTGCTCAAATTCAAGGCAGGTACAATGGTGGCCCCACATACGAGGGCTACAACTTGGGCCCTGGCTACTATCATCATGGACAACCCAGTAAACGCCCCTCCCAAAACCTTCATGCTACACAGAGGGCCCCGTACCCAGACGCCACAGGAGCTGGCCCCTCCAACGTGAAATCTGATAAAATACAGCCAACTCCAGAGGATACTCCGGAGGCACAAACATCCGAAGGAACCTCATAGGTGCCGCATGCGCTCCGGAGTTCTCCTTTGAACTCCGGAGTATTCCTCCGGAATACCACCACCACTCGGTAAAGGACATTTGTTACAAATGTGACACCTGTCACTGGTAACACGGAGGGGGTACCTTTTTCTTTACCCCTAACCGATCCTAAGGCCTTCTCCCAAGTCACTTACGAAGGGATCTCTTCCGTCTCCGCTACCGGACTTATGAACTCCGAGACCCTCCTGGTCTATCCACTCATCCAACAATCCGCCGGAACTATCCCCAGTTCTCCCCCTTGCAATACCGCTTGTCATGGCCAATCCCCTGTGGCCATGTCCGGATATGACCGGACGATCTAGATCTAGATCATCCCCATTCCGAGCATAACGCTCTCTTAGTCAATCCCCGATTACTGAGTCCGAGATCTCAGACCGGCCTCCTGTTACAATTCTTGGAGACCCCCTATCCTTTTCCCCTTCTCCCATCCCATCTCCCACCCTCACAGAGGACCATACCGCTTACCCGGTATTCGACTCCCTATTTCCGACACCGGACCTGTCCAGCACTGCCTGGGCACAGCTCCTAGAGGCAGAGCTCTTCTCTGCCACATCATACCCGACTCCTCCCGACTCGTCTCTGGTATGATCCTATGCTATTCTATTTATCTGACAGACACTGCCCCCTTGGCTATTCTCTTACATAGCCCAGTGATCCTATCCCACCCATCCGATATGTTCCGTGTCTGTCCCGATTCTTTCCGAGTATATCCTTTTCTGGTATTCCCTTATTTAGGTTTTGTTACAATTCTAGACGGACCCCTATCCTTTTCCCCTTCTCCCCTTCCTTCCCCTACCCTTACCGAAGACCATCCCGCTTATCCAGTCTTCGAATCCTTATTCCCAACGCCGGATCTGTCCAGCACTGCCTGGGCAGAGCTTCTCGAGGAAGAGCTCTTCTCTGCCTCACTGTACCCGACTCCATCCAACTCCAACCCGGTCTGATCCTATGCTATCCTTACAGACACTGCTCCTCGGCTGTTCTCTTACACAGCCTAGTGTTCCGATCCCTCCCATCCGTATTCTCCCGTGTCTGTTCCGATCCCTTCCGAACTTCCCTTATTTAGTATTCCCTTATTTAGGTTCAGTAGACCTGCCCTAAATAACTGTATAGTAGTATTTAAGTTAGAGTTTCGCTACAGCTAAACTCTAACCTTGATCTACGCAATCCACGGTGTAGTCAAGCTCCTTAGGACCATCCTCCCCTAAGCTCTTGAACCTCCGCTTCCCTACACTCTTCCACTGGTGGCCAGCCCACCCAACAACTGTCTTGCTCTTACCAGAGGTGATTAGGCCTAAGGTCCCTAGGCAGGTTTTCACGCTCGACGACGAGAGCCCCGGCGCAGATTAGGCACGCAAGATTGACAGGCTCTTGCCCTGCAGGTTTTCTGTGACAAGTCCCGTTCGCGTCTTCGATACGCTCGGTGACAGAGGTGCGACATCATATGCACTCTCAATAGGAGTTTGCTACGCCCACGCATAACAATTATAGTGGTTAGGTACCTCAACATCATCAACAATCATGTCAGTAAATGAGTCTTGTTGCTGAGGTATATCTGGTGTCTGAGATGAAGACAATTAGTGTACGCGTATACTAATCTCAGGGGTTACTTACCTCCTTTGCAAGCTCAGTTACCTTAGCTAATGGGTGTCCTTGGTATGGAACATCTAGTGTCTGAAAGGAAGACAATTAGTGTACGTGTACACTAATCTCAGGGGTTATTTACCTCATTTCCACACTCCACAACATCAGCTAATGAGTGTCCTTGCTTGACAACATCTGGTGTCTGACATCAAGACAATTAGTGTACATGTACACTAATCTCAGGGGTTATTTACCTCGTTTGCAGGCTCAGCAATTGTAGCTGATGGCTGTCCTTGATAATAGCAATGTGAAGTCTAGAGTGAAGACAATTAGCATACACGTACACTAATTGAAGGGGCCTATTTACATACTTCATTTTCAATCTCAGCACATTGTTGCATTTGGTCAGATACACGTAATGTCTGGATCAAAAACAAAATGAGTATATGCATGTCATAAATGTGATGGGTAATGAACATCATCTGTATCTGTTGGTAACAGTGTGCCAATCCAATGAGATTTGACTTTTCTCATATGTTTCTTGATGCCTTCAGATGTAGTGAAACCCTTTTTCCCAGGACACCCTTGATGGGAACAGTAAGAGTCATATAGTCCATCAGAATTATGTAAGATGGTTATGCTGGTCAGTTTCCTGTAAGAAAAATGTCACTTTGCCCTGCTCTAATCCTACAACACATTTTTTCTGATGTGTAGAATATTGTTTCCACTGGGTAAATGTGGCCAGACATTTGTTGCAAGTGAACATAGCGAGGGAGAATATGATGAGATGATGTATATGCCTGATGTGGAAGGAGGAGAAAGCAGAACAAGAAGCAAATCTGACATAATAAATACTGTGCAACCTTTGACATCAAGTTCAACTCAGTTTCAATCTGAGTTTAAAAAATGATATCTGTATCTTCATCACCCATCAATCATATGATAGAAATTCAAAGACACATGTGACAAACTCTAGAATAAAACAGGTAGTCAAATATTGTTAAACACTTGTAAGTAATTGTGGCCTAAAGTATATATACATGACCATCCCAATTTGGGAATTAGACCTCTCTTGATCTCTTACCATCACCATCCCAATTTAGACTCTCAACTATGTCTTCAACAAATACAAATAAACAAACTCAATCAGCAACCAACAAAGTTAGTATACACGTTCACTAAATTTCATTCTTTTCATTATATTCCATAGCCAAAGTCAAAATCAAATCTCTTACCACACAAACCCACTGAAAAGGTAATTGGTTTGGTTTTTGATGGTTTTAATTCTTTTTTTAAATGTAAAAAATATGAATATTAGTGTACACGTACACTAATGTCACTCCAACCTATTTCTGCCTCTTGTGCATCTGAATTTCATTCATAAATACAGAATAATCAGAATATTAGTATACAGTACGTGTACACTAATATCTTTTAAAAGCTACATTCTGCCTTCATTTCTTTGTTTCAACACCTCACCTCATCAGTAATCATTTACTAACGACAATTACATTCCTTATAGGAAGCAGAAGAGCTCAAGACTCAACTTCTCAATGACACCATCAGTTCTGTGATCAACAAAAGCCGCCTTGGTTATGAACTCGCCTGCTTCGCCAACAACAACGACTTAGGTCGTGGGCCGACTATGCTTGTCCAACAGTTCAATCCTCGACCCCTGGACTCTGCATTATTGACCAAGATTACCAAAGAGAAGCATGCTCATGGCTTGTTCAATTGTCACAAGGATCAAAGCATCAAGATTGTGATCGATCCTTCTTTCATCAAGGAAGGTCTCATTGACACGAAAAAGCAAACTGCTTATTCCAACTTCGTTCAATGGGCACTGCCAACCGAGTTGAATGCCCCCCAGCCTGTCATGTATCTCCTTAACGGCAACCACCGCACAACATGGATTCAAAATGAATATGCGACTGAGACCTATCAGTTTGAGCTGGCTCAAGCACAGTTCAAGAAGGCCGCAGATGGTAGCCATGAAAGACAGGATGCCGAAGACATATTGCACAAGCTTGGACCATATCTCAGCCACAATGCGGTGTGGCTTGTAGAGTTCTTTGACTATAGTAAGGAATATTCCCAGTATTAGTGAACGCGTTCACTAATACTTTAATCAGATGTCATGAAAGAGCAGGCCAACAATAGCCTGATCTTTCACAGGCTCTCTACCAACCATATTCGTCCAGCAAAGGAAGATACCGACACAGACAAACTCAAGAATCTGTTTCATCTGATAAAAGACAAGTCCAAGGACGAGCAGGCCACCCTTCAAGCCACCATCACGTCTCAGTGGGAACAATCCAAGGACATGAGTAGCACTCGTCCTGCAACCATCATTTATCACTCTGGTCTTGTCGCTACCTTGACCAGGTTGTTCACCTTCAACATCTTCGAACATTCTCAGCTCTTTTCGGTATCCTTTTTCTATCAGAATCTTCATCCCAATCTGAGTGGTGTAAGTGATATACTGTATGTACATATAATTTAATTTATATGTTATTAGTGAACGTGTATGCTAATATCTCCCTATTATTTCCAGTTTTTCTGTGCTACAGTGGACCCTATGCTCGCCCGTGCAACTCCCATCTATTCTTGAGATGGCAGAAAAAGTTCTAGGACCTGGCAGCGATGTGGACGACGAAAGGAATCAGCAGAAGCTGATTGAAGTGTTAGAGAAGGAATTTCGTCCACAGCTCGCAGCATGCCAATATGGACCATATCACGAGATTCAGGAGGTATTCCAACCATCACTTCTTGTTCAGTGGGACAATGTGTTCTCGAACAAACTCTCACCCTTTATGCATTTGCTTGGTAGTGCAGAAGAAGCAGAATCTGGACTATATATGCAGAACTACATAGCATATAAAAAAGAGATTCTAACCTGTACAGAACGAACGACCACGCAGGCCATTGCAGACCTCTCTCCTGGCGACATCACAGGACCGGCTCTCAGAAACCTTATTATCAAGCTTCATTGGTTTTTCCTCGGGTTCCATCCCACCAACGAACCCCGTGTCGTGCTGAGCACACCATACCCCCTGTTTACCGAACTTGTACTTCCCAGTATTATGACGAGCTGGAATACGACTGCAATCCATATCAGTCAACGAGGACAAGGCGAGGAGACTAATGGAGATACGTTGGTCGAGGTAAGCAATGAAAAGATTTTATTCTGATTATTAGTAAACGTGTACACTAATATATTGAATATTCTTTAGATTATCTCTTGGGTGTTTCCTTTGGTCACCTATCCCTTAAAGCATCAACATGGAGGAAGCAGAGTATGGCACTGTATCTGGGAAGGAGTAATAGCTTTTCTTAATAATCAATTGGGCATCACAGATAGGACTGTGCAGCAAACCTGCATTTGCAAGGTTAGTTGTTGAAAACTTTCAATTATAGCCATTTATAAATCATATCATCCTAGCTCATCGAATTGCTATATCCCAAGTGCTGAACCACTCTCCCCCAGCTGATGCTGGCGCTCTCGAAACAATATACCGCTGCGTGAACAGCTGAAACAGAGAAACAGATTGAGGAGTGGCATAGGCCCATCGCTGAAAACATCTGGATGGAGCATTGGAAGGTGTTCTTGCGTGTGTGGAAAGCGACCCTTAAGGAGAAGAACTTCACAACTGGATATCGACCACTCGCCACCAATCAAGCATACTCCAAAATGAAGGATGTGAGCATGTCTGTGGATCGAACTGAAGCGTTCGAGCTGGCCTATAAGGTTCTCCATGTCACACCCTTCACGTGGCATCTTACCACCACCTTCAGAAAGACATTGATCAACTCAGCGATCATGGTAGGGCAACGGGTTGCTCTGTTGGAAGACATTCTTCAGCTGCCCACTATATGGAATCTACCCAGTGAGGTGGTTACTTTGTTCAATTCCTTTGTCCCATCTGGAAGCAGCGGAGAAGCGATCAAAGTGTGGGACGGATATAAAGAGGCACACGAGGTGGACCCTTCCAATCCACTTCTGGAATATATGCCAGTTCTGCACACAGAGGAGATGTTGGGGACGAGCACAGCGCATGCTCTCAGTGCACCTATTCTGGAGACTACCAACATGACCAAAATACAGCAGATCATCAATATTCTGCAATCTGACGGTCTATGTTCGATGAAGGTTGGTCATGAAAGGAGACTGGATCCATCCCTTGTATATACTCTGAAGCCGTTCCTCACAGTAAGTATTTATTTGATTTTAGTGAACGCGTTCACTAACATTATACATTTTTGCCTTATTACTTTTCTAGTCATTGGCAGTACTCTCCTACAAGCATGTCTCGTGTGTCCGTGACCCATCCCAAAGCCTCAATCTTCCCTTGCAGCCAGAAGAAATGCAGGCTGCTATCGCAAAACTGGGACTTGGCTCCAACTTCGATATGCTCCAATTTGCGACCGACATCAAAGCAAACGATTTCTGACGTGCTCGTGATGACGAGGAGCTTCGAAAGGAAGGCTTGGGTCCCAGTTCACTCTCATCCACCGTATCATACACGACAAAGTTGAATCACACTCGGGTTCAGCAAGCGAAGCTTATGAGCAAGCATCTGGGCCAATTACAAAAGGCTAAGATTCGGGTGCCACCGGCAAGCACATCGTTTGTGTTTGATGACTCGGACGACGAAATGGATGGGGGTGCAAGCGCATCCTCAAACCAAAAAGGTCATTAATTCAGATTATTAGTATACACGTTCACTAATATCTATATTTCTTGATATATAGGCAAAGGCAAGGGAAAGGCGGTGTCTTTCACTAGTGGAACAGGCAGCAACCCCACAACACCCATTTCTGCTAAGCAATGGTTTCCATTGGAATGCCTACCTGTGCTGACATCAACCAGACAAACATAGTGCTCCAGAAAGTGGTTTCAGCGACAACGAAGGGAACGCAGCAAAGCGTGTTCACACAATTCCCTTTGAAACTCTTTTCCAGAAGCTTCAAATTATTCAGACCACCTCCACTTCACAAGAAATGGATTATGAATGGAAGGAGCTGAAGGCAGAGCTGTTTGCAGGGGGACAACCCAGCCCCACCAATGGTCTTTTTTCCCTGCTTGTAAACATGTTTGAAAAGCTGGCTTTGGATGAGGGCCGCTCCCAAGTCCTTAAATCATGGTTGGACAGCCAAGTAAACTGTCCTAACCCTCAAGAGATGGTCAATTGGTTGAGGAAGGAGTAAAGCAATGATCTGGCAGTGGGCAAATTGGTTGCATTGAGGTTGAAAGAGTGGAAGCAGGACATGCTTGAACTTTTGGAGAACCATACAAAAGACACTGAGCAGGCAATGGACCATGCCTCTTAAGTCTTTGCATGTAGTGCAATCATCAATGTATAGTGTAACTCTGTGAATGTAAACCTGTGTGCAGTTGTGTTTGGTGATATCATTTGTGTGGCAAGAATGGATGTGTAATCAATAAATTAGTGTACGCGTTCACTAATTCAAGGTCTCGCTCAATGGAATTGGTATGTCTGGACACTAATCAGCAGGGCGCACTCAATGAATAGATACACTTGGATGGTATTGACTAGGTCGTGCTCGGCGAATTAGTGTATGCGTTCACTAATTCAAGGTCACACTTGATGGAATTGGTGCATTTGGACACTAACCAGAAGTGTGCGCTCAATGATTTAGTGTACGCGTTCACTTATCCAAGGTCACGCTCGATGATTTGGTACACTTGGATGGTATTGACTAGGTCGCACTCAATGGCATTGGTGCATTTGGACACTGACCAGCAGTGCGCGCTCGATGATTTAGTGTACACGTTCACTAATCCAAGGTCGCACTCGATGATTTGGTACATTCGGATGCTAATGGGAAGTGCGCGCTCGATGAAAGAGTACTTTTGGATGCTAAACGGCAGGTTGCACTTGGGAAGGGCACACTAGCACGACCTGCTTGACAGGGCGTGAAGCACAGGTAAGAAGGATAGAAGAATATACTGTATGTATGTAGAGAAACTGTATTTCTGCCATATACTGTATGTATCAGTCATTTCTCAATGGAATTGCACAAATATGGGATCATGTGAGAGCTTATGTAAGCAGCGATGGCCTGAGTAGCCTCACCGTCCAGGACAGCGAGTCAGCATCATGCTTCATCATTACACAATATACAGAAACTGTATTTCTGCTGTATCTCAGTCATTTCTCAATGGAATTGCATGAATATAGGATTGTTTGGAAGCTTACATAAGCAGCGATGGCCTGATGAGCCTCGCTGTCCAGGACGGTGGGTCAGCATCATGCCCTACAACAAAAGCACTCCAAGAACATAAGCAGGGTAGTGTGTAGTGCTTATCATCCTGGACGGCGAGTCTGTGTACATGCCCCACAGTCATGCCATTTGTATAGTACATTTGTTTATCGTGAATGGAATGCGATACATACAGCATTGCTAGAAAGTGTACATAAGCAGCAAGGTGGTGTGCGGTGCTCGCTGTCCAGGACGGCGAGTCTGTATGCATGCCCCATAGTCATGTGATTCATACACTACTGTGTAGTGTTCACCGTCCAGGATGGCGAGTCAGTATCATATGTACATGCTTCACAGTTGTATTATCTACACTATGCATCAGAGTCGTCAGTGCTGACATGCCCAGGTGTCACCGCCATCCAGGACGGCGAGATGTGAGCCATAATAATGTATTGCGTACATCAGCTAAACCCTACAATAGGGTCAGAACTCCCCAGTGACCTACCACGACCTGGGATATCTCATAGTGCAGAGTTGAGATCTGTGAGGGGGAGGAGGAGAAGGAAATGAGTTGTAGTGCAACCGCAAAGAGTACGTATGACCCACCACTGTTGCATAGCATTCCTACAGGTCCTGGGAGGTGTTTCGGATTGCAGGAATAGAGGGCAGATTGATGGGGAGTGTACTGCAGGGTTGAGATCCATGAGGGGGGGGAGAGGAGAAAATGAGTCATAGCTCAACCGCAAAGACTGTGTATGACCCACCACTGTTGCATAGCAATCCTAGAGGTCCTAGAAGGTGTTTCGGATTGCAGGAATGAACAGCAGATTGATAGGGAATGTACTGCAGGTGTCAGGATTGCCCTAGCTGATAGGGGGAAAAGATCGACCCACAGAAGGAGAACCGCTGAACGGATTGGCATCGGTCTTCGCAGGTAGAATGCATGGGTAATGTGCAACACATTCCAGGTAATTTTAGATGATAGTCAGGCCGTGTGGTGTTGCCAGGAATGAGTGGAAAGCAGGGGGACCAGGGTATGGTCCGATTGTGGCATGGGAAAATTGAGTGGTCGCACGACCGCTCGAGGGTCATATAGATATGTAGATGGAGAGCTTGGGAAAGGAGAACAGCAACACTCGAAGGCCTCTCGTTCATCGCACAGGTCATGGAGTCAAGTCTTCTTTGGATGTTACTTGTTTGGCGGGAATGGGATGAATGTAATTGTATCTACATTTACAATGGGAATGTAAGGGTAGTAGTGTTGGGGATGGGAAGGGGAGAGAGTGGCGGAAGCGCTTGGCGCTTTCCGGTCCGGAACGGGAGCTGGATACCTGTCGGGCAAGTGAGCTGCGAGGGCGGGTGGGAACACCTCGCAGTGTAGTGATACTGAAACAGTTGCTCACACGCTTGGGACCCCAGGGGTGAAGCTGCAAGGTGCTGGAATGGAAATGGAGGAGGGAGTGGTGTGGAGGGTGCGACAAGCAGCGTGGATCGAGGAACCGTGAGGACAAAGGAGGTGAGGGGCAGGAAAAGAGAGAAGACTGCCGCGTGACTTCGCTTGTCCGAAGACATAACACTAACGCTTACTTTGTACCTTGTCACGCTTCAGTGTGGCCATCTTTGGACGTTACTTGTTTGGTGGGAATGGGATGAATGTAATCATATCTATGTTTACAATGGGAATGTAAGGGTAGTAGTGTTGGGGATGGGAAGGGGAGAGAGTGGCGGAAGCGCTTGGCGCTTTCTGGTCCGGAACGGGAGCTGGATACCTGTCAGGCAAGTGAGCTGCGTTCCCAAGTGGTAGGAGTGTCCGGCAATGCATGTAGCGAAGCGGATGATGCCCAATGTGGTAGGAGGTGGCCGGCACTTACGAGTACGTGTCATGCTCTGCGGATGGGAGGAATGGTGAGTTGTAGGAAGGAGTGGTGTAATGCGGGTTTAGATTGCATGTAGGGGGCTAGGATTTGAGTGTGTTTTCAGAGGTATATGAGGAAGGCGTCGCTAGCCCAACGACCTTTCACCTTGACGACCTCAAATGGCACGTTGCGCAATAGGTATTCGAGGGTCGATCCAATGCGGATGCCGTGGCCCTTGAGGGGCGTTATGCCGGCGGATTTTGAGGCTTTCTCGATTGTTTTTAAGAACTTTGAGCGGGTGAGGGGAATGTGACCGTTTTTGGCTTGGTAGGCAAATAAGTGTTGGGAGGGGGGCGGGTCGTTTACGGCGAGATGGGATTTCATGGCTTCGTGGGGGTCCGCGGGGCCGTCTTGTTTCGCCCAGTTGACATCTTTGCCTAGTATTGGGGCGGCTTTGGTACGAGGAAGGTGAAAGTTCGTGATGTCTAGGCCTTGTCTGTCAAGGATTGTGGACATGTGGGTTCGGGTAGTGTGATGGAGGGGGTTGAAGGCTTTGGGGTTTGGGACGGTGAATTCACCAGTGCGTGCCATGGCGAAGAAGGTGGTGGTGAGACAGGCGAAGACTGCGGCATCTGTTGTGAACTCGAAAGCTAAACCTCGCAAGGTAAGGCTCTGTGCTCGAACGCCACCGGCTGGACTCAAACACAACAACGACGGGGAGAGGAAAAGGTAGGGAACGTCTTCCTTAATCTCAAGCCTTTGAAAGGACAAGAAACAAATGGATTAGACTGGGGGAGCCAGTCGTCTAAGGTAGGGTTTATATAGTATACAGGAGTGTGCACAGACCAAGCAGTGCGTGAGAGATACTACTGTACATATATAGGTATAGTAACGAAGCGAGTGTGGGATAGAATGAGCGGTAATTAAAAAGGTGTGTTCAGGGTCGACGGAGATTAAATACATGAGGCATGACGTCATAAGGTCTAGGCCTGATTATGTGTGTTTCCCACGGTCACGTGCTGAGTCACGTGATCTGAAAGCGAGAATGTTCTAAGTCCAAAAAGTTTGAAGTATATCATAACAGCATCGAGGGGACGTGATAGGTCGAGGAATGGGTGGATTTTTACGATGATTTGGATGGTGTACGGTTCGCGGGG
>JBBPRI010000555.1:0-11350 GCA_038092955.1 Boletus pseudo-olivaceus
GTGTATCAACACACGTCTAAGACTCGTCTAGGTGCGAAGCACTAAGGTAGTAAAGTGTAAGTATAATAGGGCTTATGTAGGTAGGAAATAGTCCGTATGACAGTAGAAACTAAATAGTTTCAATAGCAGATACCACCCCCTGGGTAGGATTTTCCACATTCCAACGCCGACCCCTGGGTATGAGCAATTTTCCCTCGTCTGGCAACAGACCGTGCACGTGACACAGTACGCGTTATGTCACATGTGACAGCCGCGTCGTATCAGATTTTCCACGCGTTCAACAACCTTGTACCAAGTCAAACTTAAATGACGAATATTGTGATACCAACTGCTCTCCTTATCGCTTAGATTCGATTGAATGGAAGCCAGAACACTACAAGCTTTTTGTGAGTGTCAATTGGGGGATCGATATCCTGGTTTTTGCTGACTTCAATGAATGCTCATGGAACAGTACGTGTGTTGTACACGGTTAACAACAATCCGCAATATATTTTGGCCAAATCTTCATCACAAGTCCCAGCGATCACCTGCACGGAGACCGCAGCACAGTATGCTAAGAATGAACCTGCCTATGCACGAACCCCATTGAAGGCATGCCTTGTGGCGGTCTGTGATTCCAGGTAAGTGCTGGCTCTGATACCGCCCTTTCCACCAGGAGGTTTCTCACACTCCAGTAGTCCTGAACTCCTACAGGATCCCGCACGAGACTTCTCTCTCTATGTCCTCGATCCCCTAGAAGCACAGCCCCTACCCGCGGGTCTGGCACATGCACCCCACCATACCGGCTCACCTCGTGGCGTGGCGGTTGCCCTTGGACTTATGTCCTGGGCTCTTGAGTCGAACGATTCGACGAATGTCTTTGTCACCGGTACGATGATCCCGCATGCATCTCCGGCGCTCGAAGTTGTTTTCGCACTTCGAGAGGTGGGTTTCATTTATTTCCATGTTTCGCCACAACTCTGTCTCGACTGATTTGTCTTTTCATAAACGCTCATAAGATTTCTTTTTCGTAACAGACCAAGCGTATGCCCAAACCTATATTCCACTCGTACCCCCCATTGCGCTCAATATCTGCGCCTGGCCCATCTCAGCTTCCGAGTCCTCCTCACCCTCCCCAAGCCGCTGGGATGAGCTCGATATTCACTGCGCAGCAACAGCGAACTCTGACCCGTTCAGCAGACTTTCCAGAGCTCTACATAGGTCCCCCACGACGTGCGCGTGGTCGTCCCGAAGGGTCGACCTCTTCGAAGTTAAAAGTTACGCCGCAAGCCCGCGCCTCTTCTCTCCCTGGTAATCTAGATTTCTGCGGAAAACTCAGCTCAATCACTGACGGGATCAATGACACAGGGGCGAGCCCGTCGCAAGTAGTAGAGACTCAATCCGAATCTAAGCAGGAAGTGGGGAGAAGGTCCAAGCAAAAGACTAAATCCAGGCCTCCGCGAGCTCCACCCAAGTACTCACCATTTATCTGCGCACCGTTGACGCGCCAGACACCGACGGGGAGGCCAGAAGCTGATGCTACTGGAATACCCGCTTTCTATCAGGGATCCCACCTGTTCAGTCAAAACCAAACTCAACCACACGCCCAACTTTATCCCCAAGCCCAACCATACTTTCATCCGACACATAACCCGCTACTGGGATTACTATCCGCGATCTCATCTACTTCCTCCGGCAACACAACGACGAGTACCACCCCTGAGCAGCAAGCGACTCTCCTATCAGCTCTCCAAGGATTGTTTGCCACCAATCCTCATTTACTACTGCTCGCGGCGACAAACATGGGGCTTTCCACAAGTAGCGGGGAACAGACCACCGAAAGCAAACCGATGCACGAGGGAAGCGGCGTGGGTGATGAGCATGATGACGGAGACTCAGATATCGTCATTCTTGACTCTTCGACCATTGACACTACCGCATTCTGCAAACCAAGCACCTGGCAGCTCGCTGCGAGTGACCACGATACATCTTCACTTATAACTAATCAAGAATCTCCAACGCCTAGTAGCCAGGGTACATATTCCTCACCCGTGCCTGCGAGTACGCCGCCTTCCGGACAGGAGAACGCATCGGCATCGTCTCAAACATCGACGCCGACAGTAAGTCTTGAGGCGGAGACACCAACCCCGAAGGGACCGACGGAGAGGGGAAATGTAGCCGTGTTGCATGCCTTTGATATGCCAGCAACGCCCACCCCATCCAGAACGCGTAAACGGAAGCTGGGTGAATATATACAGGGTCAAGTCCACCCGTCCACACCAATGTCCTCTCCCTCTCCCTCGCCTTCTGTCACACGCACATCTAGTTCAGGAAGGGGCTTGACTGCGAGACAACGAGTCCAGTCTTCGCCGACGGGTGGAACGAAGTCAGTGTCATTACCATCGATGCGACTATCTTCAATGCTAGGCTCCATGCGTACCATGGCGACCTCGGGTTCCCGTCTACAGGTCAGTTCTTTGGGCTCTTCGACGGATGGACACCCAGCCTCTTTGGCCACCAATAAGAGTGGAAATCAATCGATCACACTTGTTTCCGGTTCATCGAAGTCGAAGACAGACCATCCAGGGACTACAGAATCATCTCTGAATGGCATCGCGTCGGATACAACACTGAAACGGAGACGTACTCTCAATGAGTTTATGGCAGAACATGAAGCACGCAAGAACGCAAAGGTTCGAAAACGATCATCTTCGGGACGTAAGTTAGGTGTGTTTGTGTTTCATGCCCCTTTCGTTGGCTCGGTCCTTCCACTCATGACATCCCACATTTTCAGAGGGAGACGTACCCGCAAATGCGTCACAAGCGGCTCCATCGCTATCTGCCCAGCTGGTGTCAATGAGGCATGCCCAGTCGTCCCCTCCTCGTCCCCTTTTCAGATCTGATTCAGTGGCTTCTTCACTGCCCGCTTCGGACGCAGCCGCCTCCGACCCTGCCTTGTCGTCCATCACCACGTTAGCATGTACAGCGCCATCTACGTCCACTTCAACAGCGCCTCCGACGAAGAATCTCCTCAAAAACTTCGTCCTGCCTGCATGGGCTCGTACCAGTACCGCTATGCTTCCACGGCTGTCCGAGGAAGCATTGGCCCGCCAGCGCGCAGAGCGAGAAGCCAAGAAGGCACAGGTGTCGTTGAGGCGGCGGGAAGCTGTGAAAGCGAAACGCAAACGACTTTATGGTGTGGAACGACCATCTAAAGAATCCTCTGACGAGGACGATGAAGCTGTCGCGAAGGATGCAATACCACGGACACTGCACCCATCGCCGAGTGGGGCGCGAAGCGTTCCCATACTACCACATCCACCGCCTTCTCTACCCGTGTTCGCTTCTGATGCGGTGGAACCCATACCGTCGTCCCCGCCCCGGTCACACCGCCAACTCGCGCCCCTTGTCGTTCCGAGCACGCCACCAAGGAAACCTACTTCTTCAGGACCAGCGCCACATTGTACACCTAGCAAGTCTGGCTCTTACTCGCTATTCACGCCGTCCGGCCAAGACCCAGGGTTATTGTTCACCCCGAGCACCCCCAGCGTCACCCGATCTCTGGCCCAAGGTACGTTCACGCCGCGTTCCCCCACTATGTTTCACCGTTCTGGCGCGAGGAAATCGCCCCGGAACAGCGCGCCGCAGACACCATGGACACCGAAGCGCAATAGCGGCAATCATCAGACGCCTAGGAGCTTGCGCACTGGTAGAAACCCGCAGTTCGTGTCGCCCAGCTGGGTCACTCGTACGCCTCAGACACAGACGGGGATAGCAACGAGAGCGTTTTTGTTACCTCCACCTTCACCCTGTGCTCAACGAACGCTGCACCAGCAAAAACAGGTGCATTCCAAGGTTCTGGGAGGTTCAACTCTAATCGTTCCCGAGGATTTTGGTATCATGAAGCAGGAATCTCTATCGGACGAGCAGAACGTCGAACCGGACCGGGGTTGTAAGGAAGAAGATACGCTCAGCTGCGAACCGGACGACGCGCTCCTTGGAGCGGACACGCGAGTTCCTCCACCACAATGGAGTCCCAGTCGTCCAACTGTAGAGGATGGTCAGGGAACAAGTGAGCTGTGTGATGTCACCTCCAACGACGACGCATCACAAGCAGAAGAAGAATATGCCTTCAGTCCCCTCCCACCTTCTTCACCTCTCCCAACCAGTCCATTCTCGAGCCCCGCAAAGCACAACGACAGTAATTTCAACACTCGGACCATAGACAACCTCGTTGTGCCAGACTCTGACATTCTCCTGCCTTTTGCGAGCGACTCCGATGGACCCCGGGGGCCAGTGGACACACCTTGGCCAGCCTCGTGGCTTTCTGACTCTGAGGCCAGCGCGTGGCTCACCGAGACGGAAGCGTGGCTGACTGACACGGAAGGAGGACCACTCCTGACCGACTCAGATGCAGCCTGGTTATCCGATTCAGATGCCGTCTTTGGGGACATGTCGTCGCTCCCCCCCTCTGCTTCGAACTGGCTCTCTGACGACGCGGACGTTGATACCGACGGTGAACTTGAAGCGATGGAGGGTCGGGACGGTGGCTTTGACGCTGTTGTGTTTGAAAGGGCATTTGCGGCCCTGGTGCAGCGTGAGGGACGGGGCGCAGACGAGGACAAGGATGGAGATGGGGCTGGTGCCAGTGGCGCCCCGCACGGCACGCGGGTGCAAACTGAATTTTGGGTCTCCGTGCAGCCACTTTTGGGAGGGAACGCGACGAAGGAGACGGGCGCGATGACTGGGGGTGCGGGTGGCCCTGTTGAGGACAACGAGGTTGCGCAAGACATTCGACAGTTGTTGGACGGTTTTGTGGGTACATGATCTATGGATGTCGGTGTGAGATATGTTGTCGAAGGAAGCAAGTTGTGGCAGTCATGTGCGCACGAGACCACCTGTACATGCTGGGGATGGTACACTCGAGTGTATGAGGTCCGAGACGCTGAATGGCAACGGACGTTCGTACCGTAACACATCTCAACTCGGGAAAAGAAGGGATGGAAAAAAGCGTCTTTGGAAAATAAGTTGCAAAACGATGGATGAGCGCCATGCATCCAAGTCGACTCCGTAGGATCGACTGTCTTGTCATCTCGACGTATGACATTCAGGTTTGGGAGACAACGAGGAAGGTCCATGCTTGCCGTTCTCTGGTACTACAGTAATAACACTGACATCTCCGGCTCGATTCAGAGCGGCCAATGGCCATTCCTTCAAACGTAACCTATCCTCACTCGGTGCGCCTGTCCCGAGCTGTTGGGTCAACAGGCAACCTTGGGCTCGATGTCAGGCTTGAAGATGTCAAAACTAAAACATGGTTGAGCATTGAATTCCGGTGACGAACAGTTGCTGCCCCCGCAACGACCGAACGTGCAAGACAATGAGGTGCGATCCCGCGCGCAACGCAAAAAAGCGAGGGCGTCGCTCTTCTTCTGCCGTCCGCACCGAAAAAAAAAGACATCATAATAGGGTAACGCGTAGAAGGGATATAACATAGCGAAAAACCCATCAACGAAAAAAAATACTAGGATAGGACGGACATGTGAGGAAAATGTGAATCACCCGCGCACGGCGCGACACGATCGGTGCCAACGAAAAAAGGAGCGAAAAAGAGAGAGAAAAAACGACCGCAGTCACACCCACACCCACACCCACACAGCACAGGTGACCTACCGCTCCCCTAGCTTCATCAATCCCTTCATCGCATTCGCGATCGCAAAACTGGACTTGGCCATGATCTGTCTCGACTCTTTCGTCACTTCCGGTAACGCTTGTACGTCTTGAAGTTTCTTGGCATGTTCGGAAAGTTGCTCTAGAATCTCGGCGCCTTGTTGTGCAGATGCGGGAGGTAGGTTGCCGCTGCAGACGGCAACGATGCTGGACACGATCGTGATGATCTGCGTCAGATTCTCGTTCAGCGTCGGTGCCGGTATCGGCGTGCGCACGCCAGAGAGGACACTTTGGATGGCATAGACGATAGATTCAGTCTGCGCTTCGAGATAGGGCTATTCACCATCAGGCGTTGGCGTGATGTCAGCAACAGTTGTCAACTGCAAACGCAAACGCACCTTGAGTTCAGACCATGCGTCTTCGGATGGTGCGGAGTCGTCACTGATGACGCCATTGCCGAAAATGGGTGACTTGTCGAATAGAGGAGGAGGTGAGTTCGTGCTGGAACTCGAGGGCTCGGAAGACGACGCTCCTCTTCGGTCCATGAACCTAGGAGCTGACGATTCCCCTTCTCCACGCCTTGAGCTCGCAGCAGACGACTTGCGCTCGTGTCCAGACCGCAGTTCTTCGATGGAGCGATGAGATGGCGGAAGGTGTGAAGCCAGCGGAGGAACCGAGAATTCTTCCTGTTCGGCTCGTGTGGCCTTGCGAATGCAGATGATCCTAGAGATCTCTGTGATAGTCGCAGAGACATGGCTCGCAGCAGCATCGAGGAGACTGACGGGCGACATTCCAGAGCTCATGGCGTGCGTTTTGGTTGCGACTACGAGGTTAGAAAGAGTTGCTTCGAGACGTTCGCGAAGAGAGCGAAGATGATCGATGTCGACGCTGACATGTGTAGGTTGTGATTCGTATGCTCGAACATCTTCGATGATCGCAGAGGTAGAGTTTACAACAGCTTTCATAGGCATGAGAACGCGCGTCGGGGCATTTGACCGTCCTGCTGCCAGAAGGCTGTCGACCCCCGATACAAAGGCAGTGACGTGTATGTCTACTAGTCCACCGTCCGAAGCCATAGGCATCTGATCGTCCATCTTGGGAGCTTGGGTATGCAGCTGAGAAGTGGCTATAAGGAAAAGGAACAGGTTCTCGGAATCAGCACAGACAGCATGCACAAAGAAGGCTTACCTTTAACACTTCTCAGTTCGGTCTTTGCCAGCTCGTACTTGCGTTTGTATTCTTTAAGCTGATTATCTAAATCGCGAATGACCGTGAGGTCCGCATCTTTCGCAGTCATCAACTCGTCGTTCCGACGGCCTAGATCTGCCAACTCAGTCACTAAACCCTCCATATCCGAACGAAGCTGTTCAATCATGTCGCTATCACCCTATTTAAATGTCAGACACAGAAGATGATGCTGAATTAATGGACAGACCCGTGACAAACCGTCTCCACGTTCATCCTCGAGGCTCTCGACGCGATCTCGGAGTATTTGGAGCTCTTCCTCGTCGTTTTGGGCCCGCTTCATTTCCCTTTCTTTCTCTCTAGCTCGCAGATCACGAAGTTCGTCAAGCTCTTTCTGCAGTGCTCTCATTGCAGACCCATGTTCCTCGGCGCGCTACACAGATAGTCAACATAAAACGAGATTCAACTACCATCCCAACTTACCTTGCGGAAACCATCAATTTCTTCTTCCAATAGTTTGATACGCAGTTGGCCTTCGCGTAATTCCTTTTCTCGTCGTTCTGCATTTCCGAGGTCTCGCTCCAGTGTCACGATCCTGCTCTGCATCGTCGCGATCTTGAATTCATACTCCCGTCTCAACCGCTCGTGATCCTCTCCCCCCACGCTAACTCGCCCCCCTATGCCCCTGAGGGCACCAACCGACCGATCAGATGTAACGGAAGCCCGTCCAAGTGAGACCTTGTCAAAGTAATCGTCACCACTTCGTGCCCCGCCTCCTTCCTCATCGTCCAAAACATCTCCTAGCACTTGACTCCTTAGTCGCGCACCTAGTGCGCTCAGGCCACCCAGGGAGGGGCCCTCGTGTTCATGTTCCTCATCTATCCCACCGTAGGTGTCCCCATCCCCATCCCTGCCACGATCACCGACGGTCATGACGGAACTGTCTCGGACCTCTTCACGCCCATAGGGTACCTCGATGTCCTCCTCTGCAATCGTGCTCTTGTTCGGGATGATCATACCGCTCGTTGCGGTCGCACTCTGAGCGTTTGTTGTTCCCGTAGAGTCGCTATGGATGCTAGTCGACGCGCTCGGGCGGCGACCAAAGTCTGGAATTGGCCCGTGTGCAATATCCTGGGACGCTTTTTTTCGAGAAGCGAGGCTATAAGGATTGGTGTCTGATCCGTAGGCATCGTCGCTACGTCTAGGTGGTACTTCATCATCGCTAGGTCGGTGTCTCCCGAACCCGTCTTCCGAAGGGCGCCGGCGCACCAGATGAGATCCATAACCATTATCCAACCCTCTCTCTTCAGGAATACGTACTACCCGAGCAGCTGGAGGGAGAGTAGGAGCATCCGACCGAGGCGAAGCGTGGAATTCTGGTGAAGGTATATCATCATAAGCTGATCCCGGAGAACCGACGGGAGCCGTCCCGGCTTCGTTCTGTCAGATGGATATCCGACAAATCAGAAAGGCAATGAGAGGCGAAAACCCCACTGACCTCCTCTTTGAACTCGGGGTAACGTCTCGATAGCTCGAAATAAACATCAGATGATAGATCTTCGAATCGAGGGGTTGGAAGTGTGGCAAGTTTCTGTCGGGCCTGGTTCCTCTTCGGATGAAACTCGTCACGCGCAGGTAGACAGGGTACTGGGATCGAGAATGGATGGGCACTGTAAGATCATAGTATCCACCAATACACGCACTTTCCTTCTCCGTTGTGTTCGTCTTTCGGCGAATGAGTTCGTCATATACATCAGTGGACAGTTCTTGGAACTGTTGCTTGGTGAGCCGGGTGAGCTTCTGGCGGGCAGTCGATCGAGAATTTGGCAGTGCTAGAAGATCTGTGTCAGCTTGAAGGGGTCCATGAACATCAGTGATTCGTACGGACATTTAGCAAGGTATGCTACGAGATATTGCTGTAGCTCGTTGTAATGAGTTCTGGCAATAACTTTGGAATCGAACGAGGGCATCGCTGGCACGGAACCCTGATCTTTCAATGGGCGGTAGGATTCAGTGCGGTAGTTGGAAATTCCAGAAAAGGTGGTCGGCGTCGGGGACGACGCCCTCGACGACTGGTTTCGCTTCATGGTTGGGTGTCGTCGGGGACGATGAGCTCGCCACAGCCCTGTGTGTCGTGTCCCTGCGAGTCGCCACGAGGCTACCGCGCGAGCCGCTCCTCACGTGACGCTTAGGCTGGCAGACTGGAAATTTGGTCATGCCAAGGGGTGGGCGAGCCGGAACACCAGCAAACATCATGCAATATGTACAGTGCTGTACATATGCATGCTATGATGCTCAGACACTGGTGTTCAAAGTAGGCACTGAAGCCCATTAAAGAGGCTCTGAAAGGCTCTGAAGCGCTCTGAAAAGTGCACTCGAACTTAAGTCAGTTTATCCGAGAAAATTTACCGTAGAACGAGTAGGAGGGTTCCCGGGAAGCCCCGGATTCCCTCGGTTATGCAAGCGAGTAACGGCAAGGTGTTCGCCAGCAGCAACGGCGGCCCATCTCTACCTCAGCTTTGTAGATATCACACAACCTGCCCTATCAGTTTGCCTGCGGACTGTGGACCATGGTTCGGCCCCCCGACCCCCTCTTGGCCTGCAAATCTACTCTCGCGGTGCGTCCATTCCATCTTGGTTTTCCCTTTGTCCTCACTGTCGCCTTGCAGGAGAAACCTTCGGGATTGTTTATGTGCTCCTTGGGTCATTCCCCGTCTGCATCGCTGAGTAATCATGTTGCGTTGCATGTCATCTCCCCATCGTCGAAGTCTTGGTTGACGCTCCTCCCAAGGCACATCTGCAGGCGAAACATTGAAGAGGAACGTGTCTATTTCTTCTGTGGCAAGTGCGAACGACATTTCCCCTTCGCAAGGCGAGAATGCGTACTGTTTAAATATAGGGCAGAGTTGGACTGCACGACATGATTGCACGCGCACACAACACCGACAATGGCCCACTCCAAATGTGCCACGGCGCCGATTCTCTACTTCAAGTCGGCTCGATCTCATCACGCCAGCCTCATCTACTTCCTCCACATCTCCCCCTGTTCTCTCCCGAAGCTGACTGTCCACGCCATCAAACATGCCACGGTGCCGATTTATCACTTGGCTCATTCTCATCATGCCAGCCTCATCTACTTCCTCCGTGTCTCCCCCCGTTCTCTCCCGACGCTGACCATCCATGCCATCAAGCATGCCATGGTGCCGATTTACCACTTGGCTCGATCTCATCACACCTGCCTCATTTACTTCCTCGTCTGCGATCCTGCTCCTCCTGCAGCTGCATTGTCTGCTCAAGATCGTGCCTGGGTCACTGGGACCAATCACAGTGTAGGTTTTCCCGTTCGCAAGGTGAGAATGCGTACCGTTTCAACCTAGGGGAGGGTTGGACTGCACTGAGACCAATTGTAGCACAGGTTTTGGGGCCCATTGGCACAATGCGAAGAGGAACAGTGCGTCTATTTCTTCTGCAACAAGTGTGAACGACCTCCCCCCTTCGCAAGGCGAGAATGCGTACTGTTTCAACATAGGGCATACACCAGTGTCATCTCGACCCTCCACATCTTCGTGCTAATACCAGGGGGTTCAGTGCAGAATCCCTGTGGTTCCATCCTGCCTGCTTGTAGGCACCTGGAGTATTGCGATCTGGACCATCCCTCTCTGTTCGATACGCCCTTCGGTTGCGGTAGTGACTATTTTTAATAGAATTATCATTCCATACCTCTCTGAAATGATGACAATAACATGCTAACTACATGGCTTGAGTGGACCTGAGGCACATTGTGAGCAGGGTACAAAGCTTGAAGCCCTAGCATGCACGTGTCATGGCATCGTTGCTTGACAGTGACGCACGGACCACCAGGTTTACCAGGTTTACCAGATTTACCAGAACTTGCCATATACCATCAGCGGACCGTTCCAAATATAGCGACACCTAGCCAGACCTGGCTAGACCAAATTGCGCTCGCAAGGTTCGCTAGACCTACACACCCTCGCCATGAAATACACTTCTTAGCCCAATGAGCCAATATCTGGCCAGTGAGGCGCTGTCCTGGCCGTCTTGTCAGATCTGTGTGAAGCTAGCCAGACCTGGCCAGCCCTTGCAATATCTTGTGAGGTTGCTGCAAAAGCGCAGCTTACTAGGTCCCACTAGGTCTCACTAGGTCTGGTCAGGTCTCACTAGGTCTCGCTATGATCTCGTCTTCTTGCTAGATCACCCCAATGCTAGTCCGATTACCACCAAATACTTTCATTATTGTCAATACAATACACTGTTTCTAACACACTTGCGAGTCCGAAGCACAATAACGATATGATATGGTGACACCCAAGTCCATAGGCAGAGCAATGCGAGAGCGTCTGAGAGGCAGCGTCAAAGAAATCGAAGTTCGTGTTGAGTGCCAACATGTACTGGCAGAGTGTACACTACTGGGACATACCTGAGGTATAGCTTACTTATAGAACTTTGTGATTCGAGTGAAAGATCGATTAGAACTCAGACTAGCTGAGTCTGAATG
>JBBPRI010000556.1:0-11324 GCA_038092955.1 Boletus pseudo-olivaceus
CTCAGCCAATTGACGAAGAGGCAAGTAATCCTTCCGAACCCGACACTGTAGCAGGTCATCGCATCGTCAAACCTGGTGTTCCCTTCTATCTTCCCTGTCCTATCTGCCGCCGTTCCCTCGAAAGAGGTGAATATTGCTCCCATCCGAACCAAGGAGTTACTGTCGCTAGACGAGATCAAGAACCCCTCGACGTTCACGTTCGAGAGCCTTTTGCGTTCTATCGGTATATCAGAAGAGGTAACAATGCGCCTCGAAGAGACCATTCCCCAACGCTTAACAATCTTCGGGACCTTCGAAACGCGCTTGATGATTCTAATCGCCCTCTGACGTCACCTACTCCTATCGGTACCCCAGCTCCACCGTACTCTTCACCACCACCGGGACTACCCGCTCCACTTCCCACATGATCCCCAGCAGAGTCGGAACCTTCACCGACTTCCTCATCAACCGCTGTACCTTCATCATCACCATCTCGTCCAGGAGAACCTGAGTATGATGAGTACTGGAATACTCACTCGAGACGTATCCCCACTCATACCCGAGAATCCTCTCCCGAGCCAACTAGAAGCGTTTTACCACCTGGACTTGCAAGGCAGAGTCCTAACCTACGTGCCGCTCAGCACAGACGCTTCCTCCAACAGGTCTTTGACCACAACGTCGATCTCTCCGGGACCGCAGAATCCTCCTCTTCCGGGAGAACTGCGAGAAATACAGATTCTCAGGCAGGATCATCCCTCAACGTTCAACCAGAAGTACGCGACCTTTTACAACCTCCTTCCACCATTCAGAATATCGGTGTTCGAGGAGACAAAGAAGTACACAGTATACAGAGAGAACGACGACGAAGAATTCACACGCTGTAGGGAACATATATTCCCTACGTTCGTAGACTGTCTTTCTCCCAATTTTCAGATACTCCGGTCAGCGTCCTCAAGCCGTGACCAATACCCCACCGTGTCCAGTGTCCTTCCGAACGGGTCCTAAGGTAATACGTACGTATCCGACTTTCTTCTCTCATCATCCGACGCGGTTCCGGTCGTTCGGAACCAGCGGGCCACTCCTTTAATTGATATATTCGCTACCGACCTCATACATTCATTCGCTAACCTTATCGTGCCCGTTGCGATACTTACATACTACTTACGGACTCATATTACGATAGTAGCCGGACTCCGGATAAACAGTGCCGTGCTGAACATATCAGACATGTGTGTCATACTATTTAATTCCTCTCTTACGATATCTCCTCTCGCAGGGTTCGTAACGGAACGGCCCTGGACACTTGTCAAGGGCCGCATATTATTTCTATCCTTCGCTTACTAGTTACGGCAGTCAAGGGTATACCCGAGACTATAAATACTTGTACTCGAGGAGGAGAAATCTATCTATCGAATTTTGACTCCAAAGTCGGTCTGATCCTTTCCCTTTCATTTTCGTCTTCGTCGCTTTCTTTCCGACCCGTCTCGTCTCACTCCGGTCTTCGTCCAAGGCCGGATTCATTCCTGGTCTTATTCCGCTTTACTTTTCGTCCGGAATCGACCGGATTGCTTGCATTGCGCTCGGAAATTCCGAAGCAAACCCTTCTCACAATTAGCAACCACCTTGAATCCCTGGGACGAATCCCACTCGCACCCCTTTTACTTATTCACCTACAACCACTTTATCTTACTTACAACTGGAGCCCACCGCGAGGGATTCATCTAGGTTGAGGAGAAGGACGCTAAGGCCGACAGCCCAGCGCCTCGAAATCGAAGAGTTACTCGCCGACTTTCGACGTCTCGACCTCTCTACAGACTCGGAACTCCTTATTCCAGTCACCCCAGAAAGAGCTCACCACATCCGTATCAACCCACTAGGCGCTACCTCAATCGGATCGCCCTTCGTCCCCGGAGGATTCCGACACTCCACCCCGCAGCAAACAGCTTCGTCATCACAATCCCGGCACCGGTCCCCGGAATTCGACTCAACCTTAACATCACTACCGTCGCTTCCACACTCGCCAACTTCACCACTATCACCCACCCAAGCAGCCTCTTCACCATCGCCAACCCTTTCTTTCCTCTTCAACGAAAGCGCATACCCACTTGTATCCGCTACTAATCCGCTCTCACCTTTATTCTCCTCGAATACCGCTCCATCTACGGAAACTTCGTCGTCTTCCCTGTCTTCTGTGTCTTCCGTTTCACCGTTATCCGCAGCTAACCCGATTATCCTTATCAATCCGTCTATTAAGCCTCAACAGATTCCACAAATCCCTATGTCGCAACCTTTCCAGATGCCATTGCGCGGTACCCCGAACGCCCCGAAATTTGACGGGAAGACTCCGTCCGAGCTTCCGCGTTACTTAGAGGATATCGACTTCCTTGGTGATGCCGCTAACCTCAATGCGACCAAGAAAATCAAAGCAGCGTTGCGGTATGCCACACTAGACGAAGCTGAGGTTTGGCAAACACTTCCGGAAGCATCCGCCGTCCCAGCCGACTGGGATGCCTTCGTTGAAGCTGTCAAAAAGATGTACCCTGGTTGTGAAGGTACTAATCGATATTGCCGCGCTGACATTCAATACCTCGTACAGGACTACCGCGGAAAACAAATGCGGAATCAGGACGAGCTCGGAGAGTATACCCGAGTGTTCCATAAAATATCCGCCAAGCTAATTACTAACAAAAAGCTAGCTGAGATGGAGCGAGACATGCTCTACCTTAGCGGGTTCCCACCGGTCCTCCAGCAGAAAATTCGCGACCGGTTACTAATCGTAAAACAGGATCTCCATCCGGATGACCCTTACCCGATGGACGTTGTTACCTCCACAGCTACGTTTCTCCTAACCGGATCCGCTTTTAGGTCTTCAATTCCGCCCGCATCCAGCGCCCCGCAGCCACAAACCACATACTTACCGCCTCGCCCTACTAGTCAATCGACACATCCTACTTCGTTTACTCCAATTCCTTCATCGAACCCGAACCCTTCCATCAAGGTAGAATCTAATCAAATAATGCGTGCACCGTTACTTTGCAGGTTCTGCGCCGAACCAGGACACTTTACCTGGACGTGTCTGATATGTGTTGAGTACCTGAATTCAGGAAGGGTAATCCGAGGACACGACGGAAGATTATATATGCCGGACGGCTCAGAGATCCCGCGGGTATCCGGCGGAAGGTGCCTGAAGGATGGCATTGATAAAGCGTCACCTATGACGCAAACAACTCAAAGCTCTTCATCGACTACAGCCTCGACAAGTGGTTTTTCCCGACAGACACCACCGCATATAACCGCAGGAATCTTATCGGCCGCTTACCCGGAAACTCCGACCGTCCTCGAAATTGATCCATCCGCCTTCGTGATGACAGAGACGGAAACGGACGACGAGGAAATGCCAGACGCGGATATTCCCGAATTCCAGCCTTATATCGCCCAAGCATGGGCAAGTTTCCAAGCGGATAAGGCCTCGAAAGATAAAGGGAAACGAGTCCGGTTCGACGGAGTACAGGTTCCTCCTCGTAGGAGACCGGATCACCGAGCATCAACGGCTGCAGAAGAACTTTTATCCCCAGAACTGCAGAAATCTACGAGAAACACTTCGTCGTCGACACCGCCCTCTACCGCTGCTTCTCAATCACCACGAGTCGAAACTACCAACAAGAACCTTCCTCCGGTAGCTCCATCCGCAGGCCCGTCAGGGTCGAACTCTACGCGATTCGGAAACAACATTGCTCCTCCTCCGCGTACTCTGCCGGCCACTCCGACTTCACCGGCCACTACACAGTATAAATATTCCTTTCCTCTGGAAGACGAATCAGCCCCCAAGCGAGTATTAGAACGGGTGTTGGACACCAGTGTTCCGGTACCGGTAAAAGAGCTAATAGCCGTTTCACCGGAATTTAGGAAACAGTTCCGAGACCTTACAACGGTAAAACGTACCACTAACCAACCGTCGCACACGGTACAGGTTAACGAACTTTCCGGACGAGACCCGTCTGCGATCGATCGCGAATACGGCGATCGTCTACTTCGGAATGATGACGGTCTCATTGTAGCGCATCATAGTCTCCCGCTTAGAGCAATCGACACTCGGGTAGGAAACAAAGGACACCTGATCAGGGGCGTTCTCGATTCCGGGTCGGAAATCATCGCGATGCCAAAACGTGTCTGGGAGAAACTCGGATTGCCTATCCGTTCTGACCACACGATGAAAATGTCGTCTGCTAATGCTAGTGTGGACACTACTATAGGTGTACTCGAGAATCTCGTACTCGACTTCGGCGCAGGACGGGTGATGGTGCAGGTTCAAATTCTGGCTCGCGCCAACTTCGATTTACTGCTCGGCCGCCCATTTCATTGTCTTATGAGCGCTACTACTGAAGACTTCCCAGATGGTGCACAAACTATTACGTTGTGCGATCCGAACTCCGGAAAGCAATTCACACTGCCGACGCGGCCGTGGTCGGAAGGGTGCCCGCGTTGCCGAGAAAACAAACAATGTAATAGCCACCAATCCGTCGTCGAAATGGATTTTTAGATTCCGATGATCCGTCTTCCGATAGGGGAGAATCTAACAGCCGATTCCTTTCTCTTCATCCGCCTATAACGTCTTCCTCTCCCCCAGCTGCCTCTAGTTTCCTCACTACGTCTTCATACACTCGCTTACCCCCGCTCTCTATCGGACCCATCCCACCTTCATCCGACTACTCATTCCTGTCTTCCACCCAATCCGTCCTTCATCCGGACTCTCTCTCGGCGCTCTCCGCTGTTTATTCCTACGACACCACCCTACATTCGTTGGCGTATAAGCCAGTTGCAAAGAAAATCCGCTCTGTTATCGCACCAGTCGATGAGGAATACAGGATTACCCGTAAATTACCAGATGATCCTCTTGAAGGATTGGCACCATTTCCTTCGCATCCTCCGGATTTCGTTCCCGGAAAACGATTTACTCAGGAACGCGCCGACAAATTAGACCTTGATCCCGCAAACTGGCTCTGGCCGGACGAAGTTAAACTTGTTCGGTGGATTATCCGAGAGCATGAACAAGCCTTCGCTTGGGTTCCGACCGAGCGAGGTCGTCTTGACGAAAAGTACTTTCCTCCTGTTAAAATTCCGACTGTACCTCACACCCCTTGGGTGATGCGAAATATCCCGGTTCCTCCGGCTATGTGGGCTGACACAATACAGATCATCAAAGACCGTATTGCATCAGGCGTTTACGAACCTTCTACATCCGCGTACCGATCGCGCTGGTTCTGCGTACTAAAGCAAGATGGGAAGTCGCTCCGGCTCGTACATGACCTCCAACCCCTTAACGGAGTTACTATCCGCGACTCGTCCGCTCCTCCCTTCGTTGAACACTTTGCGGAGTCCTTCGCCGGATACGCAGTGTACGGAATGCTGGATCTCTTTGCAGGATACGATCAGCGCCCATTACACCCGGAATCTCGCGACCTCACCACGTTCAATAGTCCTATGGGACCCCATCGGCTCACAACGGTCCCCATGGGATATACCAATGCGGTACAGATCTACCAAGCTGATATGTCTTTCATCCTACAGGACGAAATCCCCCGCCATACTTACCCTTTCATCGACGACCTTCCGGTCAAGTCCGTCGTCACTCGCTACCAGAATCCGGACGGTTCTTACGAGACTATCCCTGACAATCCGGGAATTCGCCGTTTCATTTGGGAACACCTCGGAGTTGTTCATCGCATCCTTCAACGACTACAAAACGTAGGTGCGACAGTATCCGCCAAGAAATTTGTCCTCGCGGCTCCGGACGCTACTATCGTCGGACACAAGTGTACCTTCGAAGGTCGCATTCCACACGAAAACAAAGTCCAAAAAATCCGCGATTGGCCGGAATGCCAAAACCTTACGCAAGTATGCGGGTTCCTAGGTGTGTGCGGTGTACTCCGCATTTTCATTAAAAACTTCGCTTCCATTGCTCGCCCTTTGGTGAATTTGACCCGGAAAGGGACCCCTTTTGAGTGGGGAGAACCCCATCAGATAGCCATGCAGCATCTTAAGGATGCCATCTGTCATTCCCCTGCGTTGCGGCGCTTGGATTATGAATCCGGACGAGAGGTGGTCCTAGCTGTGGACACTTCCATGATCGCAGTCGGGTTCATACTCTCACAGGAAGGGGATGACGGGAAGCGATACCCGAACCGATTCGGATCCCTTAGCCTTACAGTGGTGGAGAGTCGATACTCACAAGCCAAGTTGGAGCTATACGGTCTGTTCCGCGCTCTACGGGCGGTCCGCATTTTCGTGTTCGGGGTTGTTAATTTCACGGTGGAGATGGACGCTAAATACGTCAAGGGGATGATTAATAACCCTGATCTCCAGCCCAATGCGACCATTAATCGATGGATTGCGGGCATTCTGCTATTCACCTTTCGGCTAGTTCACATACCTGCTACTCGCCATACGGGAGCGGACGGATTGTCTCGTCGTCCATCATCCGAGTTGGATCCGCCGGAAACGGATGACTTCGAGGATTGGTTGGATGATGCGTATTCATTTTCCGTTACTCTCTTGAACGATCGCTTGTCTCCCCCCGGAAGTTCTGTTAATATTTCTAGGCATCCGCAACCTCCTTCGGCGTCACTCTGCCATGTTTCAGTTTTCCTGTCCGGAGAGCGGGCGACTAACCCGGAAATACCTCGCTCAACCAAGGCACTCGCGCAGGATGCTCGGGTTGACCGAATCCGAGACTTTCTCGCCACACGCGTTCGGCCATCCGACCTCTCCGACACCGACTACACGTCCTTTATCCATTCCGCCACACGTTTCTTCCTTCTTGACAGTTCTCTGTACCGACGGGAACCACATGGACGCCATCAGTTAGTAATTCCGATAGCACGTCGCTACGGGCTTATAAAGGAAGCGCATGACAACCTCGGACATAAAGGTGTCTTCACGGTCCGAACAAGGCTGCTGCTCAGGTTCTGGTGGCCTATGCTGGTAGATGACGTCAAGTGGTATGTCCGGACTTGTCATGAGTGCCAAATCCGCCAAAACAAGAAGTTCCACATTCCGCCGACGGTTCCGGTGGTGGGCGGATTGTTCCACAAAGTTCACATCAACACTATGGTTATGCCTCGGTCCGGAGGATACCGTTTCCTGGTCCAAGCACGTTGCGCTCTCACTGCGTACCCGGAATGGCGTATGCTGCGATCTGAGAATGCTTCCGCGCTCTCTTCCTTTATTTTCGAAGATACCCTCTGTCGATGGGGAGCAGTCGCAGAGCTCGTTACTGACAATGGCTCAGCTTTTGTACAGGCGTTGGATCTTTTGGCGAACCGGTATGGCATCCGCCATATCCAGATTTCTCCGTATAACTCCCAGGCGAACGGAGTGGTAGAACGTTGCCACTATGATGTCCGGGAGGCCATCGTTAAAAGTACCCCGGGAGAGGTACTTCGCTGGTCATCGACCGCTCACTCCGTTTTTTGGGCAGAGCGAGTTACAATCCTTAGGTCCACCGGACTATCACCGTACTTCATGGTACACGGTGTAGAACCATTATTTCCGTTCGACCTCACGGAGGCAACATTTCTTGTACCTATTAACGAGGCTGATCCCCTTTCTAGATCCTCTCTGATCGCTTGGCGAGCACGCCAACTCCAAAAGCGTCGAGAGGACATCAATACTATGCGGGAGCATGTTCTCCAATCTCGGTTTGTATCCATAAAACAATTCGAGGCGCACTTCAAACATCAGATTCGAGACTTCGACTTCGACCCAGGTGACCTAGTACTAGTCCGGAATTCCCGGATCGAGAAAGAATTGAACCGGAAGACAAAGCTGCGGTATCTAGGCCCGATGGTAGTCCTTCGCCGGACTATCGGAGGATCGTACCTGCTGGCAGAGTTGGACGGATCTATCTCGAAACTCAGGTATGCAGTGTTCCGGTTACTACCATATTTTCCGAGAACAGGAATCAAGATCCCAATAACGGATCTCACCGGATTAGAAGAAGAGGCTTTAGACGAGTACAATGCAGAGGAAGACGAAGATGAACTGGTCTCAGACGCATAGACCCCCCCGGACAAAGTACCATATAAGTTTTATCCCGGTTTTCGTCCGGAGCATTCTATTTCTATCCCGGTTTTCGTCCGGAGACTCACAAGGACCACATCATCTACCAGACCTTAGACTCGCTCTCTCTCTCTCTCTCTCTCTATCAAAAATCATAAAAGAACTAAAACGCCAATAAAAAGAAATAAAAAGAAATCACAAAACACAAAAAGAAAATGTAACACCTCGCTTCCGGTCTCAACAACTTATACTTAGACATTCATTTCGAACGCGAAAAAGAGACGACGCACATTCCTTACCTTCTTCTTATTTTAAGGGTCGTCCGGTATCGATCCTTGGGATCCGGTGGTATAGAAGTGACAGAGGAACGAAGAAGGAAAGCCGAGCGGAACCTCGCAAAAACGGTCTCGGTTTCTACCTTACCCACTACTTTCATTATATCAATTCTCAGTTCTGATCTCTCTTCCCTTCTTAATTCTTCTAGGATCCGCGAGGACGGACACGGACACACGGATGTTATTGGTACACGACGGACGCGGCTATCTACAGGAGAGAACAGACGGAAGCGCCCCTACAACATATTCAAAACCGCCTTCACCCTATCTAACTCGTCCTGCTGAGATGCGATGTAGGCTTCCATAGCGGAAGCGCGGGCCTGAAGGTCTTTGAGGAAAGCCCTCGACGAATGCGTCTTCCCTTCCAAAGACAGGACAGCACGCTTTGCGTCCGCGACCAACCCGGGACTGACCCTCGGAGGTTCGGATGTCCTTGCTTTCTTGGTAGGGGTCTCGTCGAGATCGTTGCCCGGAGGGACAGGAGGAGCGAGCGATGGCGGGAATTGGACTGGAGCGAGTTCGGGCGAGTCTTCCTGACCGAACAGGGAAGAAGGGGTTCGCTGGGAACCTTCTCCGACCTTCCCTCGGAGGGGCATCAGTCGCTGTTTAGGACGTTCTAGAAACATTGTTAGCGAACATCGAAATCCACACCCATCCGACACTTACCAGGCGCTTTTCCCTTATCGGTTGTCTCCGAAGAAGGCGCAATCACGTCCCTACCTTTTCCACCTCTTCCGCGGGAGTTACTACATTTGCTTTTCTGCTTTCCACACGGATCGCATGTCCGCCCGGGAATACCGACACACTGACGCCTTGCCCTTCCGCATTGATCGCAAGGTTTATCGTACACGATCCGCGTCGGTACGCCAACTGGGGCCGCTTCCAAGACTTCAATTTTGTCGTCGTCGTCATCGTCATCTTCGATTACTCGACGTGTCCGCTACCTCAGAATCTATATGAGTTCTCTCAGATAAAACGACTGCGCTTACCTTGCGAGACTTTGCGCCTAAGGCCGCTCGTCCGGGGAGATTACCGCTGGGTACTCCGACGCTATTCCCTGCATCGGAAGTTGAGCGTGTTGAAGTCGACTCGGTCTCTTGAGAATCGCTAGCTATCCTACGCTCACTAGGCCTTCCCAACGGACTCAGAAGGTCCCCCAGCTGGAATCCTTCCGACGTCTCGCCATGTTCCTTCCAGTCCTCCTGCACCTTAGCCTCCGCCCTCCATCTTGTCGCTATAGGATCGGCCTCTTGCATCTGCGTAACGACGGAGGCGTCAACGAATGCCTCCGCGCCATGTTCGGCCGCCTTCCGCAGGCAACAATGGAGGTGGTCCTATGTCGAGTCTTAGATTAGCGGCGTCATACGGATACGCTACGTACCAATGCGGTCTCCCATTCCTTCACCCACATCTCTTGCTCATCATAGAGGGTATCCTTATTGTCAGGAATCGTCTTCGCTACTGCGGCTACAAGCTCGTTAGCGGCCTCCAGAGCTTTAGCGGAAATGGCCTTCGGATCGTCGGCGGACAAAGGACGGGAAAGCGACAGGATGTTGGCAAGGGAAGTCATGACGGGTTAGATGAGACGAATACGAGGAAGGAAGAGAAGCGGATAGGCAAATTCTGGGTTACGCTTTATCCCCTCCGATTCGAACTCAGCTGTGGCGGAGCACGTGGCTGACTGGGGACAGTCAGTATCGAAGACCCCCTCGGATGTAGGGAACATATATTCCCTACGTTCGTAGACTGTCTTTCTCCCAATTTTCAGATACTCCGGTCAGCGTCCTCAAGCCGTGACCAATACCCCACCGTGTCCAGTGTCTTTCCGAACGGGTCCTAAGGTAATACGTACGTATCCGACTTTCTTCTCTCATCATCCGACGCGGCTCCGGTCGTTCGGAACCAACGGGCCACTCCTTTAATTGATATATTCGCTACCGACCTCATACATTCATTCGCTAACCTTTTCGTGCCCGTTGCGATATTTACATACTACTTACGGACTCATATTACGATAGTAGCCGGACTCCGGACAAACGGTGCCGTGCTGAACATATCGGACATGTGTGTCATACTATTTAATTCTTCCCTTACGATATCTCCTCTCGCAGGGTTCGTAACGGAACGGTCCTTGACACTTGTCAAGGGCCGCATAATATTTCTATCCCTCGCTTACTAGTTACGGCAGTCAAGGGTATACCCGAGACTATAAATACTTGTACTCGGGGGGAGAAATCCATCTATCGAATTTTGACTCCAAAGTCGGTCTGATCCTTTTCCTTTCATCTTCGTCTTCGTCGCTTTCCTTCCGACCCGTCTCGTCTCACTCCAGTCTTCGTCCTAGGCCGGATTCATTCCTGGTCTTATTCCGCTTTACTTTTCGTCCGGAATCGACTGGATTGCTTGCATTGCGCTCGGAAATTCCGAAGCAAACCCTTCTCACAAATAGCAGCCACCTTGAATCCCTGGGACGAATCCCACTCGCACCCCTTTTACTTATTCACCTACAACCACTTAATAGTACTTACAACGTTTAGAAACAAAAAAGGCTGCCGAAAGCGCCTGTCTGTTTGTAAACGGTGGGAATTTGAAACAAAACAAAACAAACCAAAATGAACCCAAACGGAGGGCTACCGAACGGGCCCTAATATCTGTGACTTACAATGGTGCGCAACACAATTATGGCATCAGCGGTGAGTACTTGAGTACTGGTGACCAGAGTGCCTGGTAGGTGTATGGCAAATTAAAGTCCATGGGTGAAGGATGATGGCCAGGGGCTGCATTGGGTATAATGAGGGATAATGGTGTGGGTGAGTACTCACCTTATTGATCACTTTGAAGGTCGATATCGATTGTGTGCCGTGAACAGGGAGCGGTGGTTCAGCAAATCTGAGTTTGAAAAGTGATTACATAAACAACTCACATCGTATATCTCAACTCTGTCAAAATCCC
>JBBPRI010000557.1:0-11301 GCA_038092955.1 Boletus pseudo-olivaceus
GCCTATGACTAAGCATGATTCCCACACTGTCAGACACACCATGCCCATCATGTTAAAACAGCTCACCAAGCCAAAAGTACAAAAACTGTTGCAATGACATGAGTGATTTGAAATGTCCATAGTGTCACAGCCACCAGACCAAATCACATGACCAAGGTACCGATGGCAAGCCATACATGTCTACTCTATTTCGTCTCACTATGACTAAGCATAATTCCCACACCCTCAGACACACCACCAGCATCTCTTTGAAATATCCAAACATTGCAACGGTTTTTGGAGTCACTGTATGAGTATATGGTCAAGTTGATGGACCAGTGGACTTACAGCAGAACAAGCTGCTGCTCAAAAAAGTGCAATGAACAACATCAACACCCATAGATCCGAACGCAGCCTAACCGATGAGCTGACAGAGCCCGAGAATGAGTTTGTTGACAAAAGCAGCGCCACTGCCGATGACCCGATGACACTTGAAGATGAGCTTGGTATGTTATACCAACATCTTTGATGGATTCAAAGGAATAATCAATCTACAATAGCAAAAGCTATGAAAGACTGGACCTCACCCATATATGCATTCTTCGAGTCTGTCCCAGAGATCAACGAGATTGACGGACATGTTGCACACACATTCAAGTGCACTGCACGTGGTTGCCGAACAAAAATACACCGGTTCCTTGATACCAAAGATGCCCATTCGACCGGCAACATACATAAGCATGTAAGGAATATTATGGAGATTGTCACACCTAGTGATAATCCGTAATCAGTGCACAGGGAAGGTGTTCCTAAGGTTCTTTATCTGTTACGTGATGAGGTATCACATGACGAGTTGCGACGCGTCCTGAGTTATACGGTGAGGTCGTCCGTATATGATAAGGAAGGTCTTCCGAAGGTTTGTCAGACCAGGAAGATGTCTTGACACAAGTGAACTGTTGATGGTCCGGAGGGTCTGGTCTTCTGAGGATAACCGGGTGGACGAAGTGAAGTCAACCGAGTGTTGACTTCGGACGTTCTGCTCCAAGTCCGAGAGTAACGAAGAGGGTTCCTTGATGTTGCCGTCAGCAACAGATGGGACTTCTTGATGATGGAAGCAAGAAGTTTAATGGACGATCGTTACGGAGCTAACGATGTCGAGTTTACGAACAATAGAAGCTGAGAAGCTTCTATTAATAAGGAACAGCTAGAAATCAACTTGATTGTGTGAGAACTAGGTTAGAGTTTAGTACAGGCGGAGTCCTAACTTATATACTACTTTAGATAGTTTAGGGTAGGCTCCGTAAGTCTAAATAAGGGGAACAATAAGATGGCCTAAGTATGGGGAACAATGAAAGGAGGCAGTGAGTGAGAGATCACTGCAAAGGCGATGAGGTCCATCAACAGAATCCGAAGAGAAATGAAAGAGTCCGATCAGGGATCTCGGACTTAACGGAGAACATAGAAATAGAATAGAGTCCGTCCAGGCTCAATAAGAAACGTGAGAGAAGAAAGGGTCTGAGGGTCCGAGATGAAGGAGGAGGCCGATCTGAGATCTCAGACTCAGTAATCGGGGTTGACTAAGGAAGAGCGTTATGCTCGGGATAGGGGACGATCTAGGTCTAGATCATCCAGCTGTATCCAGACATGGCCTCAGGGGATTGGCCATGGTGAGCAGTATGGCAAGGGGGAGAACTAGGGATAGTTCCAGCAGGTTGTTGGATGAGCAGATAAACTGGGAGGGTCTCGGAGTTCCTAGGTCTGGTGGTGGAGATGGGAGAGATCCCTTCGTAGGTGACTTGGGAGAAGGCTCTAGGATTGGTTAGGGGTGAAGAAAAAGGTACCCCCTCCGTGTTACCAGTGACAGGCGTCACATTTGTAACAAGGAAATGCTGGGGAGATGACACACTTGCTGCAGCCGACCAAGTAAAAGATGCTGCAAGTGCACACACCATGGTTGTTGAGCCATTCAAGTGAAGCTGAAAGGCTTTCAACACCTTTCCCCTACAATAACCATTCTTTACCCCTGAGTATCGTAGCCGCTACGCTCGTGCTCTCACTCCTAGTCTATTACACGACTATATAAACTGTTATTCCTTTAGTCTATAGTACGACTATAAACCACTTAACCCTTGGATTAGATATCTGTGAAGCCCACCAGCTTCCCTATATGATCCACTCGCTTTCTCCCTTGTCGCCTTATGCGATTTCCCCTTATCTTATCTTATCGCCCTATGCGATCTCTACTTTCCCACAAAGCCCACGATGCTGTCATTCAGCGCCGCTTCTCTTCACTCAAGTCACGATCTCAGGTTTGTCCCTGGATCTTCCCGAACTGTATTCCAGATCTTCCTGTGCCTGATCTGTTTACCAGATCTCATTCACATTCTTCATTCCTTTTATATATCATGCATGTCACCATTCCTCCCATCGTGTATCACACTCTATATCACTTGCACGACATTGCGTTTCTCCCATTTCCGCTTATTGTTCTCTTGTATTCTATAGAGTTCCAAGCGGGCCCTAAGCCATTTAGTAGGGTATATAGCCTAGTAGCGTATACTGTATTCCTTACACTTGAATTCTCATTCATTGAGCTCGCACTATCTGTCGCCACTACGGATCGCTTCTCATATCGTGAGCTTTGTTGATTCTATTGACCTTACGAGTGGCCTCTGGCCCTCTCTCGCTTCTTTTGTTTGTTTTGTTTGTCTTAGGCCATAACAGAAGCGGCAGTATTACTGAAGCCTTCAAACGAAAGGGTCAGGGCATAGTTACATACTCCCATCAACAACACACTCGAACTGAAACTAAGTAAGTGCTCGCAATATACTAGGAAATGCCAATAAAAATGGCTCACACACTCCAGAGCTGAAATCGTGCGATGGGTGTGTGAGAGCCTGCGGCCATTCGAAATTGTTAGCGACCATGGCTTCATGTCGTTGATGAAGACAGGCCGGCTGGTACGAAGATTGTCACACCTAGTGACAATCTGTAATAAGTACACAGGGAAAGTGTTCCTAGGGTTCCTTACTAGTCACGTGATGAAGTATCACGTGACAAGTCGTGATGCGTCTTTGGTTATACGGTGCGGTATCCGTATACGAGTGAGGAGAGCGGTTCCGAAGGTCCGGTCTTCAGGGAATAACCAAGTGAGTGAAGGGAGTTGACCTAATGTCAACTCCGGGTGTTCCGCTCTAGGTCCGAGAGTGACGAAGAGGAGTCCTTGACTGTTGCCGTCAGCAACGAATAGATCTTCTTGATGATGGAGCAAGAAGATTGATGGACGATCGTTACGGAGCTAACAATGTCGAGTTACGAACAATAGAAGCTAAGAAGCTTACTATTAATAAGGAACAGCTAGAAATCACCTTGATTGTGTGAGAACTAGGTTAGAGTTTAATATAGGCGGAGTCCTAACTTATATACTACTTTGGGTAGTTTAGGGTAGGCTCCGTGAGTCTAAATAAGGGGAACAATAGGATGGCCTAAGTATGGGGAACAATGGAAAAAGGCAGTGAGTGAGAGATCACTGCAAAGGCGATGAGGTCCATCAATAGAGTCCGAAGAGAAATGAAAGAGTCCGATCAAAGGTGTCGGACTTAACGGAGAACATAGGAGTGAGATAGAGTCCGATCGCGGGCTCAATAGGGAACATGAGGAGGAATGGTCCGAGGGTCCGAGATGAAGGAGGAGGCCAATCTGAGATCCCGGACTCATTAATCAGGGGTTTGACAAAGAGAGCGTTATGCTTGGAATGGGGATGATCTAGATCTAGATCGTCCAGCCATATCTGGACATGGCTTCAGGGGATTGGCCATGGCAAGCGGTATGGCAGGGGGAAGAACTAGGGATAGTTCCGGCGGGTTGTTGAATGAGCGGATAGATTGGGAGGGTTTCGGAGTTCCCAGGTTCAGTGGCGGAGAAGGGAGAGATTCCTTCATAGGTGACTTGGGAGAAGGCTCTAGGATCGGTTACGGGTAAAGAAAAAGGTACCCCCTCCGTGTTACCAGTGACGGGCGTCACATTTGTAACACCGGCCCAAGTATTACTTACCATCTCCTTCAACTGTCTCCCGTGATGTTCGTCTTGTTTTTGCAAGGATGTGGCAATGGATTGCTAAAATGTTGAAAGTTGGTCTCCTACATATTGATGATATCAACAAGTTACTCATTAAATGAAGGAATACCAAGGAAGAGTTAATTTTACGACAGACAGCTGGTCATCACCTAATCACCGGGCATTCGTAGCGTTCTCGGTCCACCTTGAATATAACGGCACACCCCTAATGTTTCCCTTAGATGTTATTGAGGTGGCAACGGTAAGGAGAACACTTACTGTCGAAGTACTCGTGCTGAATTTCTTACAGTCACATACTGGTGCTGAGCTCGCATCGGTGTTTGCAAAGGTTCTGGCAGAGTTTGGGGTGACAGACAAGGTTAGTTCACTTATTGACAATGATATCGTGACTCACCGAGTGCTAGATGTTGTGTATTACCTGCGATAATGCGTCTAACAATGACTTGATGATCAACGAACTCGAAGAACGAGTACTCGAGTTTGGTGGCCACTCGGCTCATGTGCGCTGCTTCCTGCACACAATAAACCTTGTTGCAAAGAGCTTGGTTTGTGAGTTCGACATACATAAGAAGTGGAGCGCTGGGGAACATACCGGGTCCCTGGATGAGGATGCAGAGAGGTTGGAGCAGGAGCTCCGCACATTGGCTGAAGGAATTGAGCTTGAGGAGCGTGTTACCGTTGACGAAAACGATCCTATCGGCAATGATGAGGTTGAAGGGTGGATTGATGAGGTCGAGAGGTTGGGTAGGGAAGAATGGGAAGAGTTTGACAGGACCGTTCGACTGGTGAAACTGGCGCTCGTTAAGGTAAAGCACATGAAGAAAAACGAAACGGTCTACGCACAATTGACACGTATACTGGCAGCTCCGTCGACTGGCCTTCAAAATTGTTCGCTCGACCACAAAGTTGCTCCCAGAATGGCGACGGATCCTGGGGGAGCTTAAACAAGTGATAACGAACTTGCCGCAAGATGTTGCCACGCGGTGGAATTCGACTTTCGATATGTTGGACTATGCGCTGACCCATCGACAGGCCATGGATATGATGACCCAGCACAGGGAAATGAGTTTGCATGCATTCGAGCTGACCGACGACGAATGGGTTGTACTGGAGGAGTTGCGAGACGTTCTGAAGGCACATGTATACTACGTGTTTGGAGGGTAGCTGTGAGAATTAATAACCATTGTAGGTCCTCAAGGACGCCACACAGTACTTTTCGCACTCGAATCCAAGCCTGGCACACGTCATTCCGGCGATGGATTTGATCGATGAGAAACTCACAACATACTCACTGGACCGCAAGTACATGCCGTCAATTCGTGCTGCAGTTTCTCTTGCGAAGCGCTGTAAGAAACGAAAGTTGGGTGGTGATAACTTTTAAGCAATATGCTAATACATAAGTCAATCAACAAAGTCAGTGAAAGATGAGTGCGAGTATAAACTCGACCCAAAGGGTTCAAGCAGGGTTAATTGAATGAGAAGGGGGAGCGAAGACGAATCCAGGTGCGAACCCAAGTTTCTGGACGTTTTCCGGAATGGAGCGGAAACCAGAAGAGCGAAAGGAAAGAATCCGGGTTGAGGATGACGGTCGGATATGAACGGATTGATTTATCGGACGACAAATGACGATGTTGAAGATGTTGAAAAGGAACTAAGAAGAAATGGGGACCGAAACTTCGATGATGATTTACTAGACAGTACAGGTCTTTTATAGTCCTTAGACTTCTCTATTGACCGGTATTAAATATTCGTAGTATGATAAAAGAAACTAAATAGTGGTTGCGACAGGCGGAGAACCTCGCACAAGCGAATCGGAACTGAATAGGAAAAAGCTGAGCGGCCCTGCTCAGTGACAGGAAGTGATACCGTCTGTCATTCTAATGCTATCAATAAAACGATCAAATCTAAAGTGATCGAATGTTAATTTGTAAGACAGAGACTATCGTCCAGTGAGTCTAGAACGTTAGCCATTGATCCGATGAATCCGGATGACAATGATCGGCCCGGAAATGAGACGGAAGGATCAGATACATACGGATAATATACGGATCACACTCGGATGGATTGTGGACTGGATAGGAGGCCCGGATGATGCTAGAAAATGGATAGGAATAACGGAGAAACATTGTTTGCAACCGTAGCGAGCCTCTGGCTCCTACAGCTAGGCAATGGCACGGGTATACCCCCGGATGGCAGTGCTTGTACCCGCACCCGTACCCGCTGATATACCCACACCCTGCTTGAGGGTACAGGTAAATCAAAGGGTATCTAAGACTAACACCCATACTGACACCCGTACCCAACATACCTGCGGGTTTGTTATTCCTATGGTGACAAAGATGGTGTAATTTTTACAGCGGTGAAAACAGTATACCTACACCTTTTCATCTAGCCTAATTTTATCCCAACCATCCTCAAAAGCCTCCTCTTCTCCCTGAATCTCTGGCAGACAGCTAACCTTTGTTACATCCTCTGCCTTCACGAGGTTGAGTGAACTCCATGTACCAAGGCATAACAGTGCACACATTGACTGTACAGAGAGACGGGAGCGGACATGCGATAAGAGAAGCCGGCCACGGCTGAAGAGACATTCGACATCGACAGATGTAGCTGGGATAGTGAGATAATCAAGTGCCATATGGGAAAGGTTGGGATAGACCGCATGGCGCTCATACCACCACTGGATTGGGTCGTCAGCCATTTCAACGTCTGTTGAAAGGTATCGGTCAATCTCTGAGTAACGATCAATGGTAGGGGGTGCAAAAGCCACCATGTTGTCGAATATATTGGTTGTCTTTGTCTTGCTCTTCTCGACTGGCTCATCGTTTACTGACTCATTGTCTGAGGTCTGAGTAGTAGCCGAATATGACCGTTTGAATTCATCGCACACGAGGTTCTCTGCCATATCAACCCAGTCCGACTCCCACTGTGCATGCTTGAAATATACCAGTTTGTGACGGGTGTGTAGAACCATGGCGATGCGGTAAACGTCTGAGCTATCCGTCAAGGAATAGTATCGGTCGAGAGTTTTTTTGGCAAGCGAGATGGTGGCACGGATAGCGGGGTGGAGTTGTCGGTCCCGGGAGAATGTCAAGAGTTTCTTGTCGATAAGGTCCATGGCAGGGATGACGGTGGCCAGATTAGGTGTAGCACGAGAGAAGAACAGAGTAGCGTCCTTGAGAATCTGTGGACGGTCACGCGCTGAGCGTGCTTATGTTATACAACCACAGTAAGGCCGCACCTTGAGAACGTTGTGCAACTGCTCAATAACAGCCCATTCCACATCGCTCAGTTCTAGCTTTCGCATGCTCAAATCTCGGCTCTGTGTCAACATGTCAATGGCCTCCCGGTGCTCAAGGACATAGACCAGCATATCCAGCGTAGAATTCCATCATGTTGGGACATTGCGGGGCAGCAACGTCGGCTTCAACTGCAGTTTGTCCAAGATGTCCTTCCAAGCAGGAAGATGGACTGTCGTCGAATGGATCGTCTTGTAAGCCAATTTTCGAAGCTAGAAATTGACTTTAGGAACACACAGAGCTCGAGGTGCCAGGTAGCATGTACCTTCGCTAATGCAAATTTGACAGGTCGGATCTCTTGCTCGAAATAGCGGCGCTCCTGGTTGTTCAACTGTGCCGCATCATCAACCCAGCCGTCATCGTTATCATTGTCTTCGTCAACATTTCTGTTTGTAGCCTCGTCATTCTCAACCTCTTGTACTAATTCCTTCAGTATTGTTGATTCTGGATCCATATCGTTGACGGTGTTGTCTCGAGCCTCTCCCTTCTTCACATCAAACTGACGGATCAATGATTTAGCTATGTATGAGATTGACGATGTGAAGGAAGCAACGGGTATGTGAAGCTGGCCCGGCGAATCCATCGGTGAGTACCGCAAGCTCCCTGATCATCACATCATTGTTCGCTGCGTTGTCACAGGTGACACTCAGAATCTAACAATACAGCAAGTCAGGTTAGTCATTCAAACCATTTGGGTAATGTACTTTATCTGATATTCCAAAATCCTTTAGCATCTGTGTGAACACCGTTGCCATTGTCAAGCCCGTGTGAGACTAGAAACGGGTCAGTGGTCTCTGTCACATGATTTCGTGAGCGTTCTCGCTCACCTTCGCAACCTCAACAATGTCCAATGGCAGACTAAGTGGCTGTCCAGCGTGCTCCAAATGCACACAGAATGCCATGAATGCATGGTGATTAGGTGAGGACCATGCGTCTGTTGTAAAATTGAGTTTACCATCATAGTTACACATCATTCTAGCTATCTGTTCCCGAGTGCGTGCAAACACAAGACGAACATCATGGGAAACGGTTGTTGGGGAAGGAATTGGATATTCAGGTCGCCCGGTCTTCATGAGGGACTGAAACCCACGGTCCTTTACGATATCAAATGGACGCATGCTTTCAGACACCCAATGAACAATCTCGGCTCTGACAAACATTAAATACAGGTTACATATATTCTGCTTGAGAGACGCACCTGGCCTCTTCCCGAGTATGCGGGCGGTGTGAGTAAGTCACTTTTCCTTTGCCTTTTCTCTCGAATGCTGTGGTGTTTGTTCCATCCCTGACAAACCTCCCAAGGATCTTTGTTCAGGTTTCATCTGCATTTTTTGCTTCATCTGCCGCCCTCAAGACCGCCTCGCCCCAACCCTTGCAGACCTTGACATGTTTTCATAAGTTACTTGTAGATCGTGCATCTTTTGTGTCGGTATACCACCAGACCTTGACTTTGCATCCTTTAGCAGCACACTTGAAGTCATGGGCATACCGTCCATTGTTGGTAACAATTTGTGGTTTCGGCTTGAAGAATGCGTAAACAGGTGAGATCCATTCTTTCGTTAACTTCATCAACTCTTCCTCGCACGTTAACGGTGCAGTTGCAGGACCGTCATCATCTGAACCCGAGTGTTCATCCTCAGACCTAATCAAAATGATCTCTACATCACCATGTAAGGCTTCTTCCTCCTCCTCAGTGCAGACCATGGCTTTGCGAGATGTAGTAGGAACAGGAGCAGGTGACTTGGAACGTGGCATATGTAAGGTTTCTTCCTCTTCCTCCGAGCGGATAGTGACTTTACAAGACATAGTAGGAGCGGGTGACTTGCAATGCGGCGCATTTTTATCACCAGTATCACCTACCATCTGGACATTCCGAGGCTTTTTTGCCGCCACAGAGGTATCGTGAGGAACATGCAAGCCCTTTCGTCTCTTGGATGATGAGGTATCTGCTTCGAGTGCAGCCTGAGCTTTGCTGCTGAGTTTTCGTTTGGCAGAGGACAGAAAAGCAAGTTGCATGGTATGAGATGAAGTTTAGAAGAGCTGAGAGTGAGTTAGGAGGGGCGACCAGCAGGGTGGTTTACAGGTTCCCCCCCAAAAAAGAGATTTCGTGATTGCATTTAGAGTTTAGACAGCTGTTCCATTCCATCCCCCCATTTGCATTTGCATCTGCTCATCAAATTTGTGCCTCGGCACGCCACCCAGATCTGATCCTGGCAGCAGCTCTGCTAGTACGCTTGTGGCTCACCCTCCCTGAGCACCCCCCATCAAGCGACTTGATCACAGTACCATTCATAGTCAAAGTCACACTTTGTATAGGTAGTACTAGTATTATTTGTTGCCAAATATGCTTGGTACCCTAAGTCAGGGTGCGGGTAGGGGTATGGGTGGCTGACAGCAGTACCCGCACCCTTATCCACCCAATACCCAAACCCAGGACCCGGACGGGTATCGCATACCCCTGCTTCTGCCTAGATGCACGTCAAGCGATGGCCTAGGGGAATTTAACTTACCTGGCTCCACTTGTTTCGGACGCTCTTGGCATCCTTCATTTTCCCAACGGAATGGAGGTCTTTGATGTTTTCAGCGGCTGCAGTGAATGTTGTCTCCTTAAAGTTTCCATCGCCTCGTTCAGAACGGTGGTCATGAAGGTATTGTACGACAGCGTCAAGCTCACACTCAGTCCACTTCACTTGCTTGTCCCAAGCTGTAGTGTGTTCGGCCATGAGGATGTCTGTGAAACAAGTGAGTTCTCCAACAAAGCGAAGAAGTTGGTGATGGATATATTGTCGATGGTTATCAGTGGGATCATGAATCATTGTATCCATATAATGCAGTCAAATTTGCACGTAGCACACGGTGAGCCTGCTTGCAAAAGACCCAACATATACAGATGATGCCTAGGTGGGCCCGAGATATATGAGACACGTGAGACACGGTCGGGCCCAAGTGATATATACATGCGTAGGATACGGAAGGCCCTAGAAAGGATCAATAGACTAGGCATCGAGAGATACAAAAGGGCCCCAAGCGGGGTGAGTCAGACTGACCTCGATGGATACGAGGGGACCAACCAGGGTGGGTGTAAAGGGTGAGTGTGACCGACCTCGATGGATACGAGGGGACCGACCAGGGTGGGTGTAACATACTTCGATATATACAAAGGGACCGAACGGGGTGAGTGTGAGTCACCTCGATGTATACGAGGGGACCGGCCAGGGTGAGTGTGACCGACCTCAATGGATACGAGGGGACCAAGCAGTGTGAGTGTGACTGACCAGGGTGGGTGGAACATACTTCAATGGATACGAAGGGACTGAACAGGGTGAGTGTGAGTCGCCTCGATGTATACGAGGGGACTGGCCAGGGTGAGTGTGACCGACCTCGATGGATACGAAGGGACCGAGCAGTGTGAGTGTGACCGACCTCGATGGATATGAAGGGACCGAACGGGGTGAGTATGAGTAACCTCGATGTATACGAGGAGACCAAACAGGGTGGGGGTAACATACCTTGATGTATATGAGGGGACCAAACAGGGTGGGGGTAACACATCTTGGTGGCTATGAACAGACCGAGCAGTGCGAATGTGACTTACCTCGATGGATACAAGGGGACCGAACAGGGCGGGGGTAACACACCTCGATGTATACGAGGAGACCGAACAGGGTCGTGAAACAACCCAAAAAGCACTAGGCTATCAGGTTACTATCACTAGTTCCAGGGATTGTAGAGAAGAGATGAGGGCAGTACTACTAACTGAAGCTCTTTGGGGGAAACTCCAGGAGAACCAAACTGAGGATTCCCTGGTCTGCATTGCAGGTTTATATAGGGTACAGGAGTGCGCACAGACCATGCTGTGCGTGTATGATAAGTACTACATTAGGATATATAATGACGGAGATTAAAAGAGCGTGTGATGGGCATTGTGATGCATGAGGCGTCACAA
>JBBPRI010000558.1:0-11291 GCA_038092955.1 Boletus pseudo-olivaceus
AACTCCTCAAATCGATTACTCTCTCGTCGTCTCGTTACCAAACTCAGTAAGTACTCCTACTGAGGCTCTTAACTCCCTGCTTGCCCCTTGGCTGCGCCCCAGAGAGACATCAATCGTCTCTTTACGCATGTGAGCAAAATGAGCAATTGACCATCTATCTAACTCCAGATTGGCCTCGAAGCAGTCCCAACTGAAAATTTTTTCGCAGGCTTCCCTAACCAGCATCAGTTCCTTAAGTTCTTTGTACATATGAAGGATGCGTCAGGGGATATCCTTGAAGTCAACTTCCGTGGCTGGCCATTTCTTCTCCTTAGCAACATTGAGAGCCTGGTGCCGACTGTGTTCTCGCTTGACCATGGTACAGATTTCTATAGCTAAACGAAAATCAGTCCTATTTTCCTTAACAAAATTTGCATAGCAAGTAAGGGCAGTCTTGAGTTGCGTGGGGATGTCATCCGGAATAGTATCGGAACAGTCCATGCCGGGGCACATCTTCAAGCTGGGGACAGCATCAGCGTGTTCGCCATGATTCTGGTCCTCGTTGTCCCCATTCTCACTGTCATTCTCATTGGGCTCTTGTTCTTCTCCAACTGCGCCGGTCATATTGGGCCCATTGTTCTAGTATAAAATCATGTCAGAATACTATCTACTTCGAAATATTGGTGCATACCTTGGTGCACTTTTGCTTGCCATTACGATTTGCTACCTCACTTGGACCAACTGGCTCCGGGACTTGTGGCGTTTGGTCCTTTTTGGTGCGTGGTTTGCAACCTGGCCCTGAGGACTAAAAGGTGTTAGTTCATATTGTAATGCACAAACTAGGTTACCTTTGATTGACCCGGAGCGACAGCAAGCATGCTGCTCGCTACCTGATTCGCAGCAGCTGGCTCCGAGCCTGTCTGTGGCACCTGGTCCTTTTTGGTTCGTGGTTTGCGACCTGGCTTCGAAGACTGGAAAACGTCAATAGACATCAGAAGCGCAATGTAGATTACCTTTGATTGACCCAGAGTGACAGTGGGCGTGCTGCTCGCTACCTGATCCGCAGCAGCCAGCTCCAAGGTCCCTGGCACCTGGTCCTTTTTGGTTTGTGGTTTGCGACCTGGCTTCGAAGACTGAAGGGTGTTAGTCAATAGTGATATGTAATGTAGACTACCTTTGATTGACCCAGAGTGACAGCGGGTGTGCTGCTCGCTACCTGACTTGCAGCAGCCGGCTCTGAGGTCTGTGGCACCTGGTCCTTTTTGGTTTGTGGTTTGCGACCTGGCTTTGAAGACTGGAAAACGTCAATAGACATCAGAAGTGTAATGTAGATTACCTTTGCAGTTAATGTGACCTCAGCAGCAGTATCAATCCGCCTCTTCTTAGTGACTGTCGGAGGCGGGCGACGGGTCATTGGGTTGCACACGCAATCGCTTTCCAGGTCTTGCAATCACAATATTGTTTGCAGTGAAACCTTCTTCTGAGTCGTTGGGCTCGCTCTCAGCACCATCTGATTCTTGATCATGGGCTTCTGACTCGATCTCGGGCTCTTGATCCGGATCGGCTTGAATGTCGGAGTCGTCATCTTGGTTCTCTTCATCCGTATCTTTATCATTCTCTGATTCTGTATTCTTCCCATCCTCAACCATTTCCTGGTCTGATTCCGCTTCACCGCCAGCACTCTGCAACAGTTTGATGAATTTATCTTTAGTGCATATATTCAGGGTTTACACTTACCTCTTCAATCCTTTTCTTTTTGCGTTGCTCTCGCTGACGGATGTTGCGTAGATATTGAGCCAGCATGTCGCGTACTGGCCAGCCCTTTTCAAACCGCATCAAGAAGTCATTTTTGACTTGTATCTAAAAAATCATTACTGTGTAGATATGCTGAAAATGTAACAGAGTCTTACCTCTCGAATAACCTTCTCGACAAGTAGTGGGTCCTTTTGCTGGGACAGCGAGAGATTTGTGTCCAGGTACTTGCAGGCGGCCTTGTGAACTGCTCACTGTCGAGTCACGATGCGTGAGTAAAAGATAAATTAGGTCAGCGGCAACAAACTATGATAGAGTAGTAGTATTCAGGCCGATCTTGGAGACCCATAGCCTCTATGAGGCTGTAACCTTTCCCCTCGCTTCATCTGGCTCGGCCTTTGGGTCTGGGAACAGTTTGGACGTTCTTCTTTGTTTTCTGTTGATCAGCGCTCTTAGATTTCAGATGATTGAACTCTGTCGCGCGTTCATTCCCTAATAAAGAGGAAATCAGCGATCTGTACCAAGACACCCTTTTCACTCACGGGAGAGAGAATTGAATTGTTCTTGCAGTTGAATTAGTGATCTCTGGGCAGCAGCAACATCAAAAGGCTTAGTCTTGGAGTTTTTTCCATTGGATAGCCTCGGCATGGCTGAGGATGTGAGCAGTGATCAGTAGCAAGATAAACGACACAGGGCACAGAGGATTCAAAATGTGCAGGGTCACATGACATCATCACGTGCAGGTCCAGATGATTTTGCCAAAGGCAAGGCTCCTTGGGCGTCGTCTACCTGAGCCAGAACCATGCCTCGCAGTAAATCAAAGAAAAAACACTGTTCCTCTACTGTTTCTACTCGGGATAAGCCAAAAAGATGCTGGTGTCGCTCTACGTGCGGCAAAGTTCTCAGTTTTGCCCAACGTCGGCGACACTATCAAGCTGTCATTCAGCAAGGATCTGCGTTCAAAATATGTGCATCACAGAGCATTGGATCCGAAAGAGCCGAGATGGACGTTGCAGATCCAGGTTGTCACATTTCATGCATTACGGTGTTTTTTTTGACTAACCACTGTTTATCAGGCGCTGACATGGATGGGGTTGATGAGAACTTAGATCATCAATCAGTAGCTCATGTGCAGTCAGCAGCCACTAGTTCTTGCGCCTTGTCGGAGTCAGAAGACGAGTCCTTCCCTACTGGATCGGATGATGGGAACGAGTGGAATTGGTTGGAAGACAATGAATCAGACATGGAATTCTTTAGTGACAAGCAGGCATCCACAAGTGACCTTCATAATATGCCTGTGAAGGAACTCGAGGAGAAGTATATGCTTCATATGCGTGCGTAGGCCATTACAATCTCTTGACATGCTTGCGAGCTAACCCATGTGGTGATACTTAGGCAACGAGATCCTTTCTGACCAAGACCGTGACAACATCCGGGCATTCAATCTGTTGGTGAAGGGCAAAGTTACACAGTCTGCATTCAAACAAATGCGGTTTGTCTTCCGCCACAAGATTGACCTGGAGTCCGAATACATCATCTTCCATCGTGCCATTAAACTTGCACGCACCGTTCCAGTGAAGTACGACTGTTGTCCAAACTCGTGCATCCTATATACTTCACAGTACAGCCTGCTCCCTTCATGCCCATATTGCAATGAGGCTCGTTTCAAGTCTAACCAAAAACCTCGCCGCCAATTTGTCTATTTCCCGCTTATCCCGCACCTTCGAGGTTTCTTTCAAAGCAAGAGAATGGTCGATTTAATGGATTACCGTGCTACTTTCAAGAGGACGGGTGACGAGATCTGCGACGTCTTCGATGGTGAACATTACAACAAGCTTTGCAGGGAGCACGTCACTGTTGACGGGGTGAAGTTACATCACCAGTACTTTTCGGATCCCCGTGACATTGCCCTCGCACTCTCTACAGATGGCTATCTGTTGTTCAAAGGTCGGCGAAAGGGACCAAGCACAACACCAATCTTGTTGCTAAACTACAACATTCCTCCTAGTCAGCGCACTCACCATCAGCACCTCCTTTGTGTCGGGATCATTCCTGGTCCACGCCAACCAAAGGATATTGCCTCTTTTCTAGCACCTCTTGACGATGAACTCGTGGAACTTGCTTATGGAGTAACAACCTTCGACACAAGCAGTGAAAGCTCTTTCAGCTTACGCTCATACATCATCACCAAACTTGGAGACATCCTTGCGACACAGAAGTTCCTCAACATCAAAGGTCTGAATTCTATTTTTCCATGTCGGTCATGCAAGATACAGGCCATTTCGGGAACTGGAAAGACCCACTATGTCACACTTCGGCCCCCCAGGAGACATCCCAACAGCCAAAGCCTTGTTTCTTGGAGCGCAGATAACCTTCCTATGCGAACACACAAGGACTTTCTGCACGTCTCCGATCAGCTTGCACTTGCACTGTCAAAGGCTGCAAAGGAGAAGATAGCAAAAGCAACAGGTATCCGCGGTCTCCCTGCTTTGCAGAGAGTTGGGTCCCTGGACTTCGCTCGGTCAGCTCCATGGGAATGGTTCCACTTGCTCCTCGAGAACGTAATTCCAACCCTCGTGGAGTTGTGGGCAGGTCACTTCAAAGGGATGGAGTCTGCTGCGGATGAGTTCAGGATCGCTCCTCATATATGGGAGGAAATCGGGCAAGAGACTCAGGATGCTGTACAACATATTCCAGCAGCGTTCGTGCGCGTTCTCGGCAACGTTGCAACACAGCGCTCTCTTTTTTCAGCTGAGTCATGGTGTTTTTGGTTCGTCTATCTGGCACCAATAGTACTCGAAAACCACTTTCCAAAACAGAAGTACTATACCCATGCGTGTGAGCTAAGTGATATCATGAAGATCACGCTGCAGCTTCACATCACAGTGGAGCAAGTGAATGCTATCATTGTCCGGCTTCAGCGATGGGTTGAAAAGTACGAAAAGTATGTGGTATTGTCTCAAGAATACTCCTTGAAATAAGCTAACTTTACTGAACAGGTATTACTATCAGTATAGCGTTGACCGGCTGCCAGCTTGCACACTGCCTATTCACGGTCTACTTCACATCGGCGAGGGAATTTTGTACTGTGGTCCCGTCTGGTCTACTTGGACTTTTTTCATGGAGTGCTACTGCGGTTCACTCCAGCGTGCACTTCGTTCCCGGAGTCAGCCATGGAGCAACTTGAACCGGAGTTTGCTCTACTCAATTGCACTCGAACAGTTGTCTGTCCGCTATGATCTTACTGAAGAACTCTCTTGGTGGGACAACCGAGAAGATGATGGGCCTGTTGGATATGAGCGTACAGTCAATGGATGTAAGTACTGCAAACAATATCGGGGCATACTAAATTACATTCCTGGTTAGACGATAACTACGTTCTTCGCCCACCATTCAAAGCCGCCACCGGGATAGATCCCTCACTCCAAAGGAAGATTGCAAGTTATGTGGCGCAAGTACTGGGAAAACGAGACAGTGAGGTGAAGAGGTGGCTTCTGGCACCATTGTTCTTCGCCGGAAAACTGAGGATACGTGGGGGTGGTGATTTGTTCCGCACCAGGACTGTCTCTCGTAGACCAGCAACCTCAGAAAGAAGAAATTGCTACATCAAGGTACAATCATTGTACTGATACTGTGGTATATCTCTGACCATTTACATAGTATGAGGTGGTTCTGGAGGCAGGAAATGGCAACCTAGTCCGTCAAACCAGTCATGGCGAACTGGAGAAAATTTTTATTCTTACTCTACCGATGGATCAAATTTTCGGCGCACTGAGTGGGAAGACACTTGCCCTCGCACTCGTTACACCATGGGTTACTACTGAAGTCACGAAGGCTACATTCAAGAACGTCTACAGGTCATCTGAGAGGGCCTCCATTGTAACAGATATCCGAAGCTTGAAGCACGTTGTTGGTTTAGTTCCCATTGGCAACCGTTGGGGGATTATCGATCGTGCGTCAGGGACAGCTGCAAGAAGCTTCACGGGAAGCGCATCATGGCTAGACTCGCTCGAAGACTCGGATGTTGAAGGAGAAACAGGTGGGGGCGAGATGGATGAGGCATTGTGGTAAATGGTGCATGCCCATGACCTTTCAATTCTCAGCTGGAAACTGACGAGCAAAGTGGCTGCACCGACTTTGTTGTGCATGCATAGTTGGATGGCTCAGCGACTCAGATTGTGTAGTGTTGAGACGTGGAGGTTGGCAACGGACATTGACGCTTTTCCGAATGGGCTGTCACTTTTATAAATATCTCGTTGTTAGTTGTGATTTCGTAGAAGTGACTGCAAGTGGGCATTTCTAAGACGCGTCCACTGGATCAGTGCCCTCGGCGCTCATCCGGCCATGTGTAAGCGACGGTGACATTTCTTGAAATGTATTTTACTTTTTGTAGTGGTTCGGATCTACGACTACAGCCGGCGGAACAACCACCTCCTCGTCGACGTCCCAATCCAGGTCAACTTGTTATTGAACCAATCCCTGGTCTGGACCCATGATAGCAAGCAACTTTTTGCCTTGTCTCGCGACGGAAACATCAACTGTCTCGACGTGTCAACTGGGACGATACTCTCTCGATGGCCCATTCATAGCAACAATGAACCCACATGCATCGCCATGCCAACCAACGGCACATTAGGGACTCTCAAAGTTGCGAAAGTTGACCAATGTAACCTATTAAGTGAACCTAGCTACAGAACAATGTGATAATGTAAGCCACATATTCAAGCTCTGATGTAGTTGCAACACAGCCGCAAGTGTGGCGGGATTTTTGAGCTCCGATCAAATGTTGGCTGACAATTCATGGCTCATGTGACACCGTTGGACCGGCGGCACTGCCCAAATAGATGTCATGTGATGCCGGTCAACCATAGGCATCGTAGATAGTCGGAAATACAACCCCGGGCGACCTGATATAAAGGCCGGCTGCGCACAACCTAGCAACCCAAGAAAAATGCCCCGCATCACTGAGCGCCAGAAACTGCTTAATGCCCTATCCCAAGGCTCCCAAGAACAATTAGGGATTCAAATTTATGTGCAGATGCTGCTTGTTACAATAATTTTCAATCTTATCTTATCTTATCTAATCTTTTCATCACATGTGGTTATCTAATCAACCATGTGGCTCATCTTATCAAGATAATGGACTTGTAACTTTTTCTTTCTCTTGCAACTCATGGACGCTCTAGACTCTTTCTATTTCTCACGAGATCCAATCTCGTTCCCACGTTCATTTCCGTTTACTTCTCTTCCATTGTGACGCCTCATGCATCACAATGCACATCACACACTCTTTTAATCTCCGTCATAATATATCCTAAAGTAGTACTTATTGTACACGCACAGCATGGTCTGTGCGCATTCCTGTACCATATATAAACCTGCAATGCAGACCAGGGAACCCTCAGTTTGGTTCTCCTGGAGTTTTCCCTCAGAGCTCTAGCCTAGGACTGCCCTCCTCTCTTACTCCTTAGTCCCTGAAACTGGTGATAGTGACCTGATAGCATTCTGCTTTTTGGGTTGTTTCACTGCTTGATGCAGTAAATGCAGAATCCCCATCCATCTCTTCTGCAGATTCCACACTTCAGGCAGCACTTTTCGGGAGCAATAGCGGTCTCGAAGACCCATTTCCCTTGTAGGCAGTAATATGTCCCTTAGATGACACATCTTGCAGGCCTCTGCAGCACCGAAAAGAAATGGGCCTCATCTGGGCCCCATTTGGACCACCTCAGTGCCTCGTTTGCACCAGCCCTCCTGTTGCATAAAATCGCCTGGGATTGCTTGGGCCTCCTTTCGGCCACACTCAGACATCTCGTTCTCCATGATAATTAGTGCACCCACAGCGCGTCCAGGCCTCTTCTGGCCATCGTATGTACTTCTCAACCTCGATGTCACTGTATGTCTTGTATCCAGTTAGGTAAGTTTTTCATCACAATTCTCTGTCTTTTTCTTTTTCTTTTTCTTCCTCTTCTATCCTTCACCTCATTGTCGTCGTCTCGCTCATCCATGGCCCCAAGACCAGGTACAAGACGTGCTCAGATAACTACCGGGGGACTTGGAAAGCACTTTGAGAGTCCCCGGCGTCCTAGAGATAAGCACAAAACTCAGAAACTGGTTGAGATCGCAGGCCATTCTAGCAAATGTCGCCGTTTGGCCGCTCACTTTGAACAGCTGCAATCTGAAGCTGTGTCTTCACCTTCCCTCGTCGAAGAAGCTGACCACTTTGATGATGAGCTCGCTTATGAAAACTACATCGATCCAGCCGATCAAGACTTCGTTCTGAGCGACAGCGAATGCCAGATGGATGCTGATGTCCCCCCAGCTGCTGGATGAAGACTTGGAGGGTCGGCATCCAGCGCGCTTGCATCCTAACCCTCGAGATCCTGCCGCCGAGCGTTTATGCAACAGCTGGAAAGCTCTCATTCCGACCATTATCAAGCCATATCTCCACTACATCTCTCGAACTTTGGGCAAGCCCCTTTCACCAGTCTCACCGTCCATTACTCTTTGTAACCAGTCTCAGTGCATACGCACACCTGTCAATATCCTATGCTTGCTATTCGATCGTAAGTGGCTTTAATCTTGGCGAAGTTCGAATCTCATCAACTTCAGACTTTGCCTCCATCGAAGTTGTGACCTGCGAGTGTTTCACGCTTCCTCAAGTTCTAGTCCACTTTGGTCTTTTCCCTACTGCCCCTTCCCAGCCTCGTATGGCCGTTTCGATTGACTTGCTGGCGTTCTACCGTGCCCTTTTCGAGCGATCATGTGATGCTGTCAATGCACTTGCCTCAGCATTGCATACCCACTATATTCGCCGAGGATTTCGCATGGTGAATAAAAACGCAAGTCATCCATAATATTTACAATGTATGTCATCTGACTACCCCATAGAATGAGGTTATCCAGGAACCTTTCTGGCGTGGCCTTGGATCAGCTGTGCAGTGGTATGATGTCCTCCGAGTTGACGTGGAGCGCCAGGTAGAAGCAGCCCTCCAAACTTCCCGAGATCACATCAAAATGTTGAAGCTTTCACAACTTACTCCGAACACTCCGAAACACTCTACCCGTCCTTTCACGTCTATTGTGACACCATCCCAGCGATCATTTTCCACCTCGTTTAACGGCACCCCCGCGGTGTCCACCCCAGGTTGCTCCACCTCTTCCTTCAAAACGCCCTTAATTGTCGGAAGCTGTGCCCAAATTCTGGTCCAGCGCTGTCCAGCCTGCTTCGGTGGAACCTTATTTGGCAGGCCTCTCGCTGACGGCGGTGACGTTCATGTGTCCACAGATGGTAACTTCCACCACCGCCATTGTCAGTCCGCTGGTGACTGTCCACCATTCTATGATCCAGCTTATTTTCTTCCAAAGACTCAGGTAGACGGGATGGGGACGCATATTGAGCAGCAACGCAAGAAGCCCGCTAAACGTTGTGACGTGATGACCGTTCCTGACGAAGCTCTCGATTCCTGTGAATCCTCCTACGAAGCTGCTGATGGGAAGAAGCAAAAGACATCTATGGAAAGCTTCGATGACACCGGTCTCATGGCCCTCATCTGTCGACATGATATCCCCCTATTCTTTGCCAACATCAACTCACCAGGAGAGCAACAGAAATATGCACTCGCCCTTATTGCTCATCTCTTCTCGCTTCTGCCGCCTAGCACTACCGTGGTGATGTTATACGATGTGGGATGCGTCCTAGACAGGACACTCTCCCTGGTGAGTGCTCTCCTAAATCGCCATGAGTCTTCTGATAATTTCTTCCATAGTACGACATACTTGCCGATGACATTGTCGGTCGCCTTCGCTTCGCCACCACAGCCATGCACGCCTATGGCCATGAATGGGCATGTCAACTCGCCTTCAACCCACGCTTATCGATCGGCTTAGGACTATCCAATGGCGAAGGTACCAAACGCCTTTGGTCCCGTATGATCAAACTCATCGGGATTGAACGGTCCTGTTCTGTAAGATTTTCTGACAACTTGCCGTTTTTGAAATGATCATTAATGTAACATTGCAGCGACAACACCGCATCTGGCTGATTGATCATCAAGCTGCTGCAGTCGGCAATGAAATGCGAACAGACCTTGGTGATTGGATCAAATGCCGCCTTCGTCGTGGCGTGCAGGACCAAGGAAAAGCAGCATCGGACGACATCGAACAATGCGGCATTTCAGTCGAAGAGCTATGAAAGCAATGGGCTTCTCAAAAGGAGTCGCAACTTTCCGTTCGAGCCCGTGCATTACCAGTTAAACTAAATTAAGTAAGACCAGATGCAGATCTCGTATTAGATGCTCCTGCGCGCCTCAAGAAAGAACTTGACACGGTTTTGGCTCTCCAGGCCGACATTGATAACGCCGACAGAGCCATCCAGGCTGCCAAGATTGCAATGGGGAAGCAAGACATTTCCAACGACACGCTGGAGGCCTTGCAGAGTTTGGAGCACACACACGATCATTTGATGTCAAAGGTAGACATGCTGTACGTGTCACTCAATGTCAGTGACAAGTTCCCCGAGCTTCAAGACATCAATCTCGACTTCGTTCGGTCTCTTCTCCTGGTGCGCGACTTGAAGATCAACATACGTAAACGGGCAATAGGTAGCTTCTTCGAGTGGGACAAGCTGGACCAGGCAGTCAGAGGGGCCCAGAAGGCACTCGGTAAGTTGTCGCCACTTGAGTCGTAGAATCTACTGTTCTCACTCGTTGCAGGTACGAAGCTCCATCAGCAAACACGCAAGGCGATTGCCAAGCATCAGCCTGCTCTGATGAGCGCCATTTGCAAATTCAATATGTATTGTCAACAGCTCGAAGAACTCTATGACCCCTCGTGGTCGATACCACTTCCCACCCCACTTCCTACTAAATTAAATGAGCTTCGAAACGATCAGTTGTTGATGGAAGATGTATGGATCTGTCCATCTATCGGGCAAATTCCGCGTTGGATGGATGACAAGGGTGTCCGTGCAGGAATCCGGGCAGTGCTCAAACATGATCAGTGTTTAGAGGAACGGCGCCGACTTGGTGTGTGTTAGGACCTAAACCAAACAACAAACAAAAAGAAGAAGAGAGAGGGCGAGAGCCTCTCTATACGACAAATCAATCGAAGGCTTACTCGTTGCTTGTTGACTTGAAGGGCGAAAGAATGAGAATTCAAATGTAAGGAAGTACAATCTACGCTACTAGACTATATACCCTACTAAACGGCTTAGGGCCGGTTTAGAATATAATAGAAGGTAAGAGAATGTTTCAGAGCGTGATAACGTGAAAGGTGAAAGGTGAAGTGGAAGTGAAACGCTATATTGTGCAAGTGATGGGAATGGAGAACTGTGATGGGATGGGATGGTGATATGCATGATATGAAAAGAACGCGTGATCGTTAAGGTGATAGAGAATGATCAGCGTATATATAAAAGGAAGCGAATGAGATCCGATATGCGGATCGGGTGCGGGAAGATCTAGAGTATAGATCAGGAATATGGGGAAGATCCTGGGATAAACCAGAGATCGTGATGTCGTGAAGAGAAGCGGCGCGGAATGACAGCATCGCGGGCTTCGTGG
>JBBPRI010000559.1:0-11244 GCA_038092955.1 Boletus pseudo-olivaceus
AAATCACATGACCAAGGTACCAATGGCAAGCCATACATGTCTACTCTATTTCGTCTCACTATGACTAAGCATAATTCCCACACCCTCAGACACACCACCAGCATCTCTTTGAAATATCCAAACATTGTAACAGTTTTTGGAGTCACTGTATGTATGCCAAAGAGGCTTTCCCCATGACGTCTGTTTGCAGATGCAGAGCCACTCAATACGATTCCAGAATCCCTAGGCCAGCCTTACCACCTGCCTGGCATTGGTCCCTATGTCAACTTTATATATGTTCGTGGGATTGCCTCACCGGGAATATGCACAACACTTGGAGAGATGGAGAATGAATGACATATGCCTCAAGTTTGTTGAGCGTGCCCTGGCAGGTTGGGAGATAGAGAATCTTATCAAGGAAAGCAAAGAAGGATCACTAAGACGAGAAACTGTTATCCCATTGCTCATCCATCCCAGTTTCGAAGTGCTCACTTGTCTGCTCACGAATTCCCCCCCCCAATCCACCATCATTTCTTATATCGTCGACACTGGTAGCTTTGAGCATGAGCTTCCCTCTAAAGAGCCTTATTTCTTGCTGAGAATCATTCGCGTCCCCCCCATCATTCACCAAGTACTCAAGATTCAGGACGTCTTTCTCGACGTGCTGATTCCCATCCTTTCCCAGTTTGACAGCACGCCCTTCATGGGGAGCGTCCATTCAAGGCCGTTTTACACATGGTTCGACCCAGCGCTGATGTACGGGACCAAGTACATCCCCACGATTGCAGCATACATTGTGTATCTGGCGTACCCGGAGCTTGTCCTCCTCGTTGTCAAGATCATCTCTCAGCTCCCTTCTTTGACATCCATCACAAGTCTGCCCACACTTATTGAACACAGCTCTGATTCCGACCGCATTCTCAGCGTGTTCAGGCAACTGCTCAATGCCAAGTCCTTGGATGATGTCGATGTGGCTGAAGCCACTACAGATGCCAATTGGATGATTTGATATGTGGTCAAATTGAAAACGGGTTAGATGTGTCTAAATACGACAAAATATCAGATGGTGTAGTAGATTTCACGGCCCTCCGGGCATCCCTGGACCCGCAAACTCAACCGAAACACTGTCTTGCAGCACGTCCCCCTCACTGGCATTGACCGCCTGCGCTATGCTGTTTATGCGACAACACATACACACAGGCAGATGGTATGGACTCCATTGCATCCAAGCACACTGTCGTGTTTGCCCGTTACCGTTAGATTGCTGAAGCGTCATGTCAACATTGTCTCTGTCTGTGCAGTAACCATCAGGTGCACGAGATATGCCCCTTCCTCTCATTCACACAACCCTCTCTCATGACAGACAAGTCTGTGATCCCCGCTGCTACAGCGATTCCAGGACGCTTGCAAAAGAGCTCCATCCATTATTACTAATCGCATCGACACATCGAGGCCTTCGAGAGACTTCAAAACCACACCCAACCACTGATCTCATCTGGCAATGAACCAAACCCAAGGTCATCTACGACAGCGATGCCATTGCATACTCTTCCACTGTCATCTTTTTTGGAAATGTAGCCATGGTGAACCAGTTCGTTGGTAAGCACTGAGCATGCAGTGTACTGATTATATGTATGTCAGATAATCAACATGACGGACCCCCCTGGGTTGATTGCGACGAGTCACGACAACGATGCCTACTACGAGGAACTTTTCAGGTCCTTGAAAGGTCCAGGAATTCATACATTGTCATATGTGGTGATCAGAGAAGCTTCAAGCTTCAGTTCCCAGACAGTTCGTTACACTGGCATTTCCAAGCAAACAGTGTGCTACTGTAGGTAGGTACATGAATGGTGTGGTATAAGGCTAGTAGTATGTAGTTAGGTTTCGAGTAAACTGTGGACGCAACATGAATATGTGATGAAGTCCTACTTGGCGGTCAATACGTGAGTTTGGCAGGAAGCAGACAAGTAGTAGAACAACACTTACGATAGCGAAATGAATTCATGTCCATAGTCTGTTGCAGTCTTGCGGTGTGTCGAAGGAGGTGGGGTGTTCATAGCATAGTATAGTAGGCGCGAGAGGATAAGTATTGCAGCCTGGGGGTGGTTTGGGGAGAGCAAATGAGCAGATAAGCAGTTGATATTTCATTGACACAACATGGATGTGCAATGTTGTCCTAAGAGGCGGCGGGTCATGACATGTACAGTATGAGTCTCGTAGGAAGAGAATTAGAAATTACGATAGCATCTGATAACAGTCATGGGGGATTGGGACAAGATGCAATACCCATGATCGTCAGAGTCTTCCCTTGGCAGTGTGTTGACGACGATACCAGGGGAGGATGGGGGACTCATGGCATAGTAGACAGGAAATGTTCAGAGTGGTAGGCGGAAGGTCGTAATAGCAGTATCAAGGGAAGGAAAAAGGGAGATGCGGGAGCAAGTGGGAAGTAAACAAGTGGTGTACTTGGAGGAACAAATCGTTGGTGGAACCAAACAGAACATGTTGGTAGCCTAGGACCTGTCCATCACAATCCCTCGTTGCATGTCAAGGGGTGCCAAGGGAGGAAGGAGAATGGGAAAAGGGATAGGAGAGGAGAGGATATGAGTCACAACTTGAAGCTGACAGTACATGATGTACACATAATCTGACCTTCAGCCACAAAAAAAGGGTACTATCTGGTTAGCATCCACCACTTCTTTCCTCACCTTTCTGTCTGTCTTTCGTTCAAAACTGACAATGACCCACCCAGAGCCTCGTACCTCAGACTCATTCGACGACGACGAGATGGGAGAAGTGGGCCTGAGGGCTGCAACTCTGCAAAGGGGCTCAGAGCTCCCGACTTCCATCATGATTGTTCCTGGTACCCCTGGCGCCGACTCACCAAGCTTGATCTCGCTGATCAAGCCAGGCCCATTCATTTCTAACTCTCTCAATTGTCAGGGCAGTGTCTCTTCATGCTCCAATCTGGTGAAAGGAACACCGCTGGCAGTTGGAGCATTCAAGATCCAGAAGTCATCATCTCATATCACAACACCACTCCCGGTTCGCACTCATCGACCTTCAAAGCTGAGCACGTCGTTCACATTTTCATCACCGCTGATGTCATCACAACGAGATTATATGGAGGTCAGTAGCAACTATTAAATATAATCTATCTGTTGATCTGACAGTCCCAGGCCAAGGATAATGTGAACTCAAGCGACAGCAAAAACGACTCCGAGAAAGAAGAGGCCCATCTTCTTCTCAATGTTGCGAGGGCTCAGCGCCAAGAGTGGGATTGTGCTGGCTGACCTCCCAACCGCTCGCAAATAGCGCTGCTTGTCCAACGATACTACTAGTACCATGACCAGCACCAGTGTGTACTCCTCATTCATTCTGTGCGCTATTACTAATATGACTTGGACTTCGTGTAGATGAAGTCTGACCCTTGCCATGGCCCACCACTGTGACTAGTGTATTGTCTTTTCTGTCTCATGTTAAGTTGTACGTCCTACAGATACCGGTGTCGCCGTGTTGTTGCCTCAATTCCACCTCCATTTTCATTCCAATTCATTGACTAATTGTACCCCTGAGTTTATCATGGCGAGAAACATACATTGTACTCTATTTTTGTGGCTGAGTGGCATGGATCGTGCGCTGTAGCAGTTGTCACATGCTGTTCGCTTGCCGTGCTGTACTAATGTCATGCTGTTCGCCTGTGGGGCTGTGCTATTTGGGACTGTAGCAAGTGTGATGTTGTAAGCTGCTGTAATAATGCTGTAACATACAGTATGTGACAACTGTGGTAAAATCATGGGTTTGCTGATGTATTTTGGAAAGAATTGATATTTGCAAGAGATCCAGGAGTTAGCTCAACCCTTGCAGGGTCATCAATAGCCCTGACCCTTGCCCTGAATATGAGTGCTTAGACATGTGATTTGGTTACCATGCCACTCATATATAACCATATTAAATGACATGTCATTGGGACACTTATTTGGCCATGATATTGTCAAGCAGTATTTAGTAAATAACATAAGGATCTGGCAGATTCTGATGGATGCTGTGTCTCCACCCTGTCTGATCATGTAACTTACATGGTCCTAAGCAACATAAATGCCATGGACTAACCCTACTTTACCATAAATTTATTTCTGCTTCTGCTAGGGCCAATATTTGTCTTATTTTTTAATCTGATCTTTCTGCTTATCAAATTGCCTCCAAAGTTGGTCTGGGTAAGTGCACTGTGGCCAGGATCACTCAAGAGATGCACACAAAGAAGGGAAACAGCCTTCTCCTTCTGACAGAAGGAGAATTGCTTCTACTATTACCTCTGGGTGAGCTGAAGATGCTGTCCAGCCCATCCATCTCATCAATTCTGCCTTTCCTTACTTATGTCTTTCCAAACAACGTGCAATGTGCTCAGGTCTGCATCCCTGAAGGCTGTAGTCAAGAATAACAAACCACTCTTATCTACCAGTATAGACAACAGAGACTAAGTACATATTGTATGTGTGGAAACTGGCAGAAAATCTTTTGCAGGATAAGAATATATAGGGGACAGTGAAGTTTGGAGGTGGTTTTGGGATGGTTTTGGGATGTATGGGTTTGAATGAAATGGGAATCCTTGTAGAGATGGGAGGGAGGATGGATGCTGAGCAGTATGTCTCCATTTGGGGGGGATAATCTGCTTCCCAGAATGAAGAATTGTGAAATCCCTGAGAAGACCATTATCTGTCAACAAGACAATGTCCCAACGCACTTTTTCAGAAAGCATAGAATTTGCTCAGCCCTCAGTGGATCAAGGTGCTTAATTGGCTAGCACAATCTCCAGACCTTAATCCTATTGAGCATCTCTGGTAAATTCTGGAAAAAAAGAAGCCTAACAGCTATGTACATAACCTGTCATATCCCATATGTCCTAAGTCCCTCATTCTGTTTCTTTGGACTTACTCCGATCCCTATCTCACAAACTCCAGTGTGTTCTCCTACGAGACGCATCTCTGGACCTCCGGACTTCCATATTTAGTATACCTCGTACCTGTGCTCCCTGATGGGCACCATTCCAGTCACAGCTCCTTTGACCACTGTCTTATTTCGTTTCATAGACATCTCCGTTCCTGTTACAGCTGTCTCATTTCCGTTTCGTAGACAACTCTGTACCTACTCGCTGACAGGCACAGCTCCAGACCTCCGTACATAAACTCCAGAGACAACTCCTGTACTCCAGCTTGTAATCAACTTAGATATGATCCCCCAATCTATTGTCCTATATTCTCCCTCCAAACCTTTCTCCATTCCTTCCGCTCTGAAATCCTAGGTGCAAACCCAAGCTTGGCACAGCACATAAGCTGAAGCCAAAGCCTTTCCGTCTGAAACTCCAGAGTTCCGGAGTTACCCTCAGGAGATTGCATATGGTCTTAACACAACCCCATCAAAAGGAATTTGGGATCTTTGGGAGAGGATTGAAGTGAAATAGGGCAAGATAGAGGTTCAGGAGTGTCAAACATTGATAGAAGGTATGCCTAGGGAACTGCATGCAATGATAAAGGCACAGGGGGGATACTACATACTGAAATTCTAGAGTAGAAATGCTACTCACATGTTATGCCCTAAGACAAACAAAACAAACAAAGGAGCAAAGGAAGGGACCAGAGGTCACCTGAATGGTCAATATACGAAACAAAGCTCACTATCACAAGCAATCCATAGTGAAGACGGATGGTGCGAGTAAATTGATGAGAATTCAAGCGTACAGAATACAATATTTGCTACTGTACTACATACTGTACTGAACAGCTTAGGGCTGTTACACGAGGGCGTAGCAAAACTCTTGTTGAGCGTGCGTATGACGTCGCACCTCTGTCACCGAGTGTTTCGAAGACACAAACGGGACTTGTCACGGAAAACCTGCAGGGCAAGGGTCTGTCCCCCTTGCGTGCCTAATCCACGCCGGGGCTCTCGTCGTCGAGCGTGAAAACCTGCCTAGTGGACCTGAGGCCTAATCACCTCTGGTAAGAGCAGGACAGTTATTGGGTGGGCTGACCACCAGTGGAAGGGTGTAGGAGAAGTGGAGGTCCAAGACTTAGGGGAGGGGATCCTAAGGAGTCTTGACTACACCGTGGATTGCGTAGATCAAGGTTAGAGTTACGCTGTAGCGGAACTCTAACTTAAATACTACTATACAGTTATTTAGGGCAGGCTTACTGAACCTAAATAAGGGAATACTAAATAAGGGAAACTCGGGAAGAATCGGAACAGACACAGGAGAATACGGATGGGAGGAATCGGAACACTAGGCTGTGTAAGAGAACAGCCGAGGAGCAGTGTCTGTAAGAATAGCATAGGATCATACCGGGGGAGAGTCGGGTGGAGTCGGGTAAGAGGTGGCAGAGAAGAGCTCTGCCTCCAGGAGCTGTGCCCATGCTGTACTGGACAGTTCGGGCGTCGGGAAGAGTGACTCGAATACCGGGTAAGCGGCGTGGTCCTCTGTGAGAGTAGGGGATGGGATAGGAGATGGGGAAAAGGATAGGGGGTCTCCAAGAATTGTAACACATGGTCTAACATTTCCACCACCTGTTCTTCATCCACTATATTTCCTGCATTATCCAACCAGTCTTCATCTGCCTCCAATATTGGCTGACCAGCCTTCAAGTCCGCCTCAAGCTTGGTCCTCTGGTCTTGTGTGAGATTTCGAAGCCGCACTAATCCCCTTTTCAGCACGTCTGCCGGTTTCATAATGGTGGGAGAGTTGATGCATTCATGTAATTGACGACTTGTTTCACAACATCTATCCCAAATTTAGATATATTTCTTGCTTAGTCATTGAAATTATGGGTTTTGTCTGGGGGAAATGGCTATGTACTATGCATTATGGGTTATTAATGTCAAATCCCTGCAAACCAAACCAGGATATGGCAAACCCATGTATTATCAGGGAGTATGGGGTATAACACGCAAAGCGCCACATCCGTGGCAACACCCGCTATGGCCACACCTTGTCTCCCCATGACCCACTAAAAGTATGACACTACCACAAAGCAAAAGACAACCATAAAAAGCAGCTGAGAGTCTCAGCTGCTTTTGAAATATGCAGTATCCAGTGTGAACATTCGAATGATGCATGTTGTCTGTCACAGACACAATTTAATCAGTTATATTCTCTAATGAAACATCAAGTTATTTGCCCGTCATCACCCGATCCACCCGATTGAAAATTCACAGGCTATACAGTTATTAGTAAGCAAACACTGTAGTGCATCATGACACCGCTATTGCTCACAATAAGGCCTTGCGATAGCAACGACAAAGAACATTAACAAGGGAATGGTCTAAGTCATGGTTGGTCCCTCTCAGACGAGACTTTTTTGTCCTCAACCACAAAGTCATGCTGAGGCAGCAGAGCAGATTGTTAAACAATCTCTGTTTAAACATATCCATCAGCCCACTCGAATGGTATTTCAGGACCAATGACCGTTTCACATCGACGAACTTACCTTCCCTTGCACCACTCGACACCACATCACTCCTAACTTCAAAGACGAGATGCCTGTCACCCACCCTCCTGTTATGATGCTGAGCAGCCTACGGACAAGCCAGGAGTCCATTCTGCACGAGTTCAAAGTCTGTCGACGACCCACATTGTATTGCGTGTGTACTTGCTGACACTCTGGAAAGGAACCAGCCGACCATCTGTCAGGTGTTGTGTTCGCAGCTGGTCATGATGGCCCCGAAATTGTTACAATACCTTATCAGCAACCTGATGGTCCACTTCATCTAGAGTGCTGGATCTACGAAGCACCACTGCTAAACTTCTATGTCAGCAGCCCCGAGACAACATTTGTTGGCATTCGACGCCATACGTTCAAATGTTTTCTGACATCACGCAGCATACCATTTACCCATGCTTATTCATTGTTTTACTGGATGCAAGACTTGAAGATGCCTGTTAACCAGTCATTACTTAAATTCTGCGTGGGAGTTGCTGAGAACAGGTTACTCCGTGGCAACGTGATGGCACTTAAACATAGACAGTCCTCCTGCAACAAATTCGAAGACATGACATCTGAGGATATAGCATTAGTTGGTTCAATCGTTGGCAGGTAAGCACATATAGTATTAGTTGACATTTCCCATGCTGACATTCAATATAACTCAGTGCTGTTGCGGGGGGATTGCTCAACTGCGTAGATGAGTATGATTATGCACTGAACGCAATCAAGTTGTAGCGACCTCACATGCTCATTATTCGTCACATACACTGACATCATTTACTACGTACTTGTACACAGTCGGTTTGTTGTTCACAGAGTTCCCATAACCGAATGCTACATACAACATGCTATCTGAGTTATTTCGTTCTACTGTTCACCTGTGTTCACGCTTCGTTACATCGGTTCTAACACCCCAAATTTGCTAATAAAACAATGATGTACTCAATTAGTTCATTCCATCCATTGAACCATGCAGCATCCTGTCCATCACAACCATCATTGTGGGTCTATGAACGATTGAACAGTGGTGTCACATTGTTCATGCACAGATTACATACGGTCACTACATGGGCTGCTTGTTTATCGTGCATGTTACGCGAGGGTGTAGCAAAACTCTATTGAGCGTGCGTATGACGTCGCACCTCTGTCACTGAGTGTTACGCGTAGTGTTTTCCCGGCCCGGCCTGGCCTGAAAGCCAGGGCTTGGGCCCGGCCTATGAGGGCTCGGAGCCTTCAAAATCACGGGGCCAGGCCGCAAGCCCCCAAAAGCCCTATATAGGGGCCAGGCCAGGCCCGGCTCAGGCTCAGGCCCTTGTAGGCCGGGGCTTCACGCTAGTACGGTCGTGCATGTCAGAGTATAGCTACAACTTACAAGCAACTACTGAAACTCAGCAACAAATGGGACGAAAACTTCATCATCAATGCCACCCAGTTCGACTTCGTCATCTTGCCCAGCATCATCCTTATCTCCGATGAACTGGTCCCAACCCCCGTCCATCAATGCAGTCTGAGAGTCTTGAGCACGGATGTCGATAGCAACAGATGGGTCCTCGCGGAAAAGTAATTGCCGCCGTGAGCTACTTTTCATGAATTGTAGCGCTTCAACGATGTCGGCTTTGAGACGGTTGCGGCGCTTACTAATGGTGATTCCCGCTGACGAGAATGCACGCTCGCTGGAAACGGATGTGGCCATGATTGAGAGACAGTCGCGTGCAAGAGAACCCCAGACCGGATGGCGCAATGCATTGATACCCCACCATTGGGCGATGGAAAGGTCGCCAAGATGCTCACGGATGTCGAGATAGTCATGAAAACCTTGCAGCCAAGGTTTAGCAGAATCGTTGGCAAGTTTTGATGTATTGGGTGCCAACGGTATAGTATCACAGTCATCGCCATCGTCATCGTCAGACAGCTCGCCAAACAAGGCCTGTAACTTGGGGTTATTGGTTGTGATTCGATGATTCGGTGTTGTGGATGGCAGGGGCGCTGCATCCTTATACATTAAATTAAAGCGATCTCGGTACTAACAATAATGCCAATTAGTGTCTGTTTGTTTTATAATGAAAAAGCACACACAATCTCCTCAGCGTACTGCATCACTTGTGCGACTGAGTCTTCTCCCCAGTAAGCACGGATATGGTTCATTTTTTGCGCAGGATCGAGTACTTCATAAACGGTCAGCAGCAGCAGTAGGTATTATTAGAGACGACACTTACTCATTGCCATAATATGGGCATCTGATGCTGCCGTGCGTTCATAGTACTCGGATACCTTCGCCAGTCCAGCTTCAAGGCCGCCCATAAAGTCAGCATATTTCGTGGCGTTCTTGCGGGTTGTCCAGGACTTGTGAAGTGCTTCCAGGGCTGGCAGAGCGGTGTGAAGAGTTGGCCCTTGCTCTGTTGAGAATGAATGCTGGGCTTTCTCAGCACACTAAGAATCAAATAATGAGCAAATTAATTGCTAAGAATACAGTGGTACTTACACCAAGGAGGGCCAGCAAAAGCCGAACACGATCCCATTCACCTTCCGATAGCTCGAGCTCCATAACCTTTCGGCGCTTCTCGGCATCACTTTCTTGAAGGCTGAGATGTCGTACAAAATAGTTGACATCCTATAAACCAGTGAGTGAAAACAAGGACTCGGGTGTGAAAGAATGAAACATACCTCCTTTAGATCCAGCGCACGGCGGAGCATTAGGAAGGTGGACAACCATCGAACCTTCATGTCAAGAAGAAGTTGTAAGGGGTTGGTGTTACGATTCGTACGGACCCCTACCCTTTTTCTTTTCCTTTTCTCTCCCTTTACGATCTTCTCTCGACGCTCTAGTTACCTTCTTGTTGGACTATCCTTCACCTTGTCTAGCCCCGGGTGAACGTTCCATATCATTCCATTTACTTCTATTGTATTACTTAACGAACGTTCCACAACGTTCTTCTTGTTTCCATCTGACTCAGCGGAATCTTCTCTAACATTCCGTCAGATTCCTTACGCTTACTTAACCCTCTCATCAGGCTAGTATATAAACCCAAAAGATACCAACGATGTTCCTTAGTTTAGACCTACCTAGGCTATAAACCTTGATCATCGTCTCTCGCTTCGATAAGTCTTCGTCGTACTTCTGAGTCGACGCTCTCCTCGTAAACTCCTTCGACCCCAACCGTCTGTTGGGTACCTCTGACCTCTAGGGAAAGCCTCCCTAGTTGAACCCTTCGACCCCAACCGTCCGTTGGGTATCTCCGAACTTCAGGGAAAGCCTCCCTCGTCCACACAACAAGACTAAGGAAGCCCCTTTGTCTTTTACTCCGAGACGTCCTCTTCGTTGACGTCTAGCCTTGAACCCCTTTTCGACTTCTAGGTTCTACGACCCCGTCCTACCCGGATAAGGTCGTAACAGTTCCCTGGTCTGCATTGCAGGTTTATATATGTTACAGGAATGTGCACAGACCATGCTGTGCATGTACGATAAGTACTACATTAGGATATATCATGACAGAGATTAAAAGAGTGTGTGATGTGCATTGCGATGCATGAGGCATCGTAATGGAAGAGAAGTAAACGGAAATGAATCAACCTCTACCCGCTCCGCTTAACTGCCCAGAGAAACCTCTGCCACGTCCTCAACCTCGTGCTCGCCCTGAACTGCCACCTCTGTTACGATCTTTTTCAATCTTATCTTATCTTATCTAATCTTTTCATCACACGTGGTTATCTAATCAACCATGTGGCTCATCTTATCAAGATAACGGACTTGTAACTTTTTCTTTCTTTTGCGACTCATGGACGCTCT
>JBBPRI010000560.1:0-11207 GCA_038092955.1 Boletus pseudo-olivaceus
CAGAAGAATATATTTCTGCCTCTTCAACTCGAGTTGGTTCGCCAACCTCGTGTCCGTCATCTACTCGCCATCGCCGAACCATCCCTCCAGCATCGCCAGTCAATACCTGCTTGCCGCCCTCGGCGAATGAGACTGTGTATATTCTGCGTTGACCGTTGATTTCAATTATTTTTGAGCCATCTGGAAGTCGGCGGGCGGTCATTATAGGGATCTGTCAATGATCAGTACGTACCTTCTCCCGTCGACTGCATGCCTACACAAATGCACGGTACAAACAAGATGGTGGGGGTGCAGGGCCAAGGGGCGCAAGGACACCGGCGTCCTCGCGGCACCCATCGTATATGGTTGTTTGATCTTATCGATGATGATACCGTATCGGATCAGCTCACAACCCTAAGGCTAGGCGCTAATTGTGAGTCTCCTATCCTTCCGACACACCTTCTCCTCACACCACTTGCGCAACTTGCAGTAGAATGTACAGAACAAGGTACAATCTACGAAAAAAGGAATAACAGAACCACTCGGTGAACCGGCGTCTGGTGTAAGTCGCGTGATGAAGGATTACAGGAATAAACCATCTAGACGTGAGCGCTCCACATCCCTGAATCTCGGTGCCATACCATCGCAGCCAAAGGCTCGTAAAAGTGGCCATGGCCGTCATAGATACTTGACAGCGAAACAATGTGCAGCGCGAACTGAATCAGGGCGGACAACGAGTCGTAGATTGAAGATGTCAGGACAGGTCGAGTCGATGCGTTGCAATGTCTGGAGGCGATTCGCTAGCCGCGAGATACATGAGTTCTCCATGGTTGATCTTAGGGACCCCCGTCGCCGGCCATCATATTAACCAATGTGACCGTGGTCGATACCACGCCAAGCTACAACACGTCGATCAGCATACGGATCTACCAAAAGTCTCGCTAAAAACCAACCTTTTTTATTAAATTCCTCTTTCTCGCAATCTGCAAGTACGCCACAATCTTTTTGTGCGACTCGACGGTATCCGGGTGGGTACATGTGCGCGATCCCTTGCGGTACTGGGTGGAGGAAGTTGACCAGGTCCAAATGAAAAACGTTGCTTATTCCAGTTGACGTACCTACGAAATCACGGTACACGCGAACATCGCGAGGATGAACAGAGTAGTGATACTTTGCCAGTATCACTGGCAGCACTCATACAAGTACCACGGCTCGACACAAAGACTGACGGTGTCCTCGAGGCGATTGTATCGGTGCAACAAACCCTAAACTTCCCACGGTCGCATCACACCTCTATTTACCACTGATACGAAGCCCAGCTGTTCTCTGGTCCTGGCATGGCCAGCTATACGTATCGGGGGCAATATCCAGGGTTTCGACGGTGCTTTGTTCCTCGAATGGTGGGTTAGGAAACCCATACACCTTGGCATGGCTTCACGAAGGCAAGTTAAGACACTCCTCGAAAAGGTTGGGATCCGACTGAACCCCTTGCTAAGGATCTGAGCAGTATAGCATACCTGATTGTCCAGCGGTATCACACCCCGCCCCCGGGTCCCTACTGAATGACAACAGATGTTGATGCCTTGAATATGCCGAGCTGCAAACACGAAACGTATGGCGTTCCACGGAGGGTTCAACCCACAGTGGGACAGATTGACAACGACGGCGACATGAACTCAGAACGTGACATGGACCCTCTTGTGGCCTCCGCCATCACCCTTGGCAGTCTGGGAAATATTCTTCCGCCGCACCACTACTCTACCGTTGGCGCGAGCACTTACTCTTTCATCATTGATGGTGGGGATGTTGGCATTTCTGACCGCTGGGTCGTTGCTTGGTAGCTTTATCTCGTACGCGACTCCCTGTCGTCCGTTGCATCCCAGGGGTATCCTGGCTGCTCATCTGCTTTGTGCACACGTACCCTTCGCCATGTTCGTGACCTCCTGCAGAAGGACCTGACGGTGAGTAAATCCAAGGTTCTGGCGTGGCGCCAGACGTTGCCATCTGAGCTCTCAGCGAGCAATTCGCATGTTGACGACACACGCAACCTATTCGGCATCAAGCCTATCCTGTCTTAATCTCCACGCTAACGTTCACTGAGCTGACACCGTTGAATAGTACGGCTCGGCGAGTCTGAGACCGACACTACATACTACCCTCGGTGATTTGTTGCCAACAATGGAATACAAGGTAGGTACGCAAGTCCGCTGTGGGAGGTTTGACACGGTCGCTAAACAGAAACTTTTCAGAAGGACTGCACGAACGGTAGATGGAAACTTGAGCTTGATCGTCGGATTGTCGTATGTAGCGCCAAGTAACGCAAGGTATATCCGACGACAGCTACAGATCAAGTATCATACAAACTAATTCTGGTGCATCGTTGCAAATAGAACAGGTATCCATTCGTCAACAGTGTCAGGGATGACCGACAGTATACCATATAGCGATGCAGTACGGGTATTCACTGTCATGAGGTAGTGAAACATTGAGATCTACATGATGGAGCAAAGCGGAACGCGATAGCGGGGATACGAGAAAGCGAAGTGAAAACAACGTACAGCTAGAAAACCGAGGGATGGAATCTGATACCTACGTCACAATATCTCCACGACTTCCGTACGGATATCCCTGACCCGGAATTCGAGCCCTGGAACAATGATTTCGTGCTCAGCAGCGACTCGCTTGAACTCTCCGTCGGGTTGTTGCTGGAGCAACAGCGCATAGAATGGCTGCTGCAGACGAACAAGTAGGCGCAACGCCCGGGTATAGCCGTCCATTGTGGAGGCGGGTAAAGCATGCAATGGTGAAGCTGGCGCAGATCCGGCCACGGATCCCACTTCAGAGTCGGACTCGCCACTATCCGATTCACTTTCCCAAGTGAAACCGTCGAGTGGGTCGCGCAGATCGCGAATCCATGGATGTGCAAAAACGAGCTTGCGCGGCTCTGTCAACGAGGGCCTGTCCGATGTCTTGAATTCCACATGGCCAATCCCTGATACCCGAGCACGGTAACAGTTCTCTTGACCACTTCCGATATGTTGTACACCGAGCTTTTTGACTGCGAAGATGATGCATGGGAGGTGTAGCCGGCGGTTAGCGAAGCGGGCTGGAGGTAAACGGGTGATCCGGTCGTGGATGGGTTTAGCATCGCTCTCGGATAACGACTTCCTTAGTTCCGCAACGCGCATCCCCATCTCCGCGTCTTCGATGACATGCAAAGCTCGTGGAGTTTGACTATAAACGGAAAGGGAAGCGGGAAGACAGCTGTTGTATGGCGAAGACTTGCCGGTCCATGCAAGCACTGTCACGTCGCCCGAACGAGTCACGATCTCCTCCAGCAAGTGGCCCAGCGCCGCATCTCCTTCTCCGTAATACGGTCGAATATCACTCTTGAAAATACCAATCAACGAGTATGCGATGTCTTCTTCCACTGTCGCGCTGCGTGTCGAGGCGAGTCGCAGTTTCTCCCGGACGCTAAGATCGTCGGGGTTGAAAGCAATGATTGTTTCGCGAGAGACCTTGATGGCATCCGAGAGCTCCTGCATGATCTCCGGCGACTCTTTGTGGTTGGAACGTGTGTCACCGAGGTATGGTTCCCAATTGCAATCGTAGAATCGGACCACATTCGAGGCCAGAAGCTCTTGCGCGGTCCAGGCACGCCTCATCCAGATACTCTCTGTGAGATCTCCAAGCGCCGATGGAGACTCTACACTCGCGAGAAGGACGAGCGTGGCTGCGGATGATTCATACCATTTGTACATCATTGTGAGCGATTGGTTCAACACCGTGCTGATCGTCTTATCGATACAGCACGTGTCGCTCCATGCCCACCGGTATCCGTCCCTGCGAACCACCTCACAGAATTTGCGCAACTTATCGTTCAGTGGCGATGGATCCAGACTCCAGACCGAGTTGACCGAGTTAACGTCCTGGAATGAAGGTTCCTTGCCTTCCCATACATGCGACAATGTCACATATTGAAAATATTTTGCCACCACTCCCAGGATCCGTCCGTCGTCGGGTGTCTCCGTCATGGAGGAAACCAGTTCTTTGAACTGGGATTCCGACTTGAATGTATGCATCCGTTCTGCCCCGTCGCACAAACGACCACTCTTGACATCGATGAGCACGAGTGGGCAGATCTTGAAGACCCCGCGAGTGGCACCATCAATGATCGTCTCAGACCGGGCAGGTGAAACATATCTCTCGCCTAATTCTTTGCGATATAAGTCGTGAGGCTATCTGATGCTGTGAAGATGATACTTACGACGGATGTCTGGATCAAGAGACTCCTCGATGAGGGAGAGCATGCGGGTGAACGTATCAACTGCTTCGTCGTAGCGCTGTAAACCATGCAGTGCCGCATGTCTTCTCTCGTATCCCCACGGACTCAGAGGGTCTGCCTTGATTACCTATATCGGTGAAATTTAGGATAATCAGACACCAAGGAGAGAAAAGCCATACCTTATCCGCATCCTTCAATGCATCCTCCCACGACCCGAGCATCGCTCGGGCTTTGCTTCGTTTAACAAGGAGACCCGTGGGGTTCGACGGATTCAGGGACAACGCAGTAGAATATCGTACGATGGCCTCTTTAGGATTGTTGGACTTCACTGCAACATCACCATTGCTTTCGAATGCCACGAGACACCTTTGAACGAGATCTGACATGGGACGGTCAACGTACGCCAATCTCTATGGGATCCTCGCATACCAGGGTCCCAGTCTGCGGTCACTTCGCTTGTCAAGGCGTCCTCGCCGAGGATCTCGACCATCGTAGCAAGTGACTCCGGTACTTCGATATGGCCCGCAGCATACATGGCTTTGCATAGGTGTAGGTGGATCGCAAATGCAAGTCTCTCAAAGTCCCATCCGAACATCTTTCAAACAGAATTGGTACATGTGAGGACATCGAAACGAACAACTCACGAGCGAGATCGCCACCAGGTAAGGACCTTGTTGAAACGGGATGGCTTCTTGCGCACGCTTGAACAATTCTATCGCACGTTTGGTGTTTCCTCCTCTCATCGATACGGTCCCAAGTAGGAGGAACATTTGAGCCTGTACATAAAACCATGTCAACCATGCATACAAACACACTGTTGCGTCGACGTACTCGGACGGTGATATATAGTGAATTGTCATCCATTATACCAATCAAATCATCTACCCGCGAAATGGCATCGTCGTGTTTTCCGCATTCAAACATGATGATCGCCTGAATGAAACGAGAGATGAATACGAGTAGAAGTGAGAATGACAATCCTAACCTTGATCAACAGAAGAAATTTATTTTCAGATGGCAGGCCTTCGCTGAATACGAGGTCGAATACACGCATGGCTGGCTCGTGTTCCCCATTTCCGACGCGAGCCATTGCGTTTGCGACATGACCAATGACGGATCGCTGAACTTCGATAGACTTGGCATGCGATGGTCAACATGGGATGGGCAACAGGTAACCCAAAAGTACCTTTTTGGCGTCGTTGATGGCCACGTTCCACTGTTTCAAACGTGTCCGTACAAGTGCGCGGTGGGCGAGTGCGTGTGCACGGTTACAAGGATTCGAGGGCTGTAGGATCTCTTCTGTCAAGAGTTCTTCTACGCGAGCCAAGTCGCCTTGCGTCCACGATGTAAATACCGCATCAGTGACATACATGAGCGGCAACTGCGACACTACGAGGAGAGAGTGGAGAGATAGAGTGGGTGAACGATCGGTATTTGAACGCACTCACGATGTTAAGGGAAATATGGGAGTAGACCGTGAGCTATTGGATTCGACAACATTGCCGAGTGGATCACTTACATTAACTGTGAAGTACGAGCTTGGAATGATATCACGGAGAGTCCGCAATGTGATCCTCCCCTTTCCTTCGCCTGTCGCAATGCAGTCGTCGTTTGGGGAAAGGGAAATGGACCGAATTAGGTTTGCGTGCTCTATGATGGTACCAAGTTGCATGTGCGTAGAGGGGTCCCAGAAGGACAGCGATTTGTGCGCAGATATGACGATAAACTTTTGATTGCATGCTAGTGCAATAGAAGAACAGAATCCACCAGGAATAGCCCATTTACTGAGCAAGGATCCGGAGGATGTATCGAAGCACTTGACTTCACCGTACGAGGTAGCAAAAAGTTGACGACCATCAGCCGACCAGGCGAGCGGTGACGATATGGATTTCCCCAAGCGGAACGGGATGTCCAACAGCTGTTGGCCATTGTCGCTGTTGTAGACGCGGATTGATTTGGCGTCGGGGTTCTCGGCCGCAGCGGTGGCGATGCGGTCACCATTTGGAGAGAATTGGATTGCCACCACGATACCATCGTGCTGCAATGGCCCCACAAGTCTTTCGCCCGTAGCCATGTTCCAAATGAACGCGAGCTTGTCATACGACCCCGTCGCAAATTTGGTCGAATCAGGGGAGACGTGGACCGAGAATATTGTGGTTGTGTGACCGTCGATGTCCAGGACCTTTTTGTGGGTCTGCGCATCCCACACCCTTACATCCGTTCTGCCATCCGTCGCGTTTAAACGCCGGAGTCCACACACCAACCATTTGCGGTCCGGCGATAGCGCAACTGCATAGATTTCCGCCCCCTCGGCTCGGATTGGTTCGCCAACCTCGTGTCCGTCATCAACTCGCCATCGCCGAACCATCCCTTCACCACCGCCGGTCAATACCTGCTTACCATCCTCGGCGAACGAGACTGAGTATATTGTGTGTTGACCATTGATATCAATTATTTTTGAGCCATCTGGAAGTCGGCGGGCGGTCATTATAGGGATTCGTCAATGATCAGTACGTACCTTCTCTCGTCGACTGCATACCTACACACAATGGACGGCACAAACAAGATGGTGGGGGTGCAGGGTCAAGGGGCGCAGGGACACCGGCGTCCTCGCGGCACCCATCGTATATGGTTGTTTGGTCTTATCGATGATGATATGGATCAGCTCACAGCCCTAATGCTAGGCGCTAATTGTGAGTCTCCTATCCTTCCGACACACCTTCCGACACACCCACACATGATGGAGCAAAGCGGAACGCGATAGCGTAGATACGAGAAAGTAAAGTGACAAAAACATACTGCCAGACACACAGAATCACATAACCATGTCACAATATCTCCACGACTTCCGTACGGATATCCCTCACCCAGCGCTCAAGTCCCGGAACAATGATGTCGTGCTCAGCAGCGACTCGCTTGAATTCTCCATTGGATTGTTGCTGGAGCAACAGCGCATAGAATGGCTGCTGCAGACGAACGAATAGGCGTAATGCCCGGGTATGGTCGTCCATCGTGGAGGCGGGTAAAGCATGCAGTGGCGAAGTTGGCGCAGATCCAGCCACGGACTCTACATCAGACCCAGATTCTTCATCATCTGATGCATCTCCCCAAGTGAAACCATCAAGTGGGTCACACAGATCGTGAATCCATGGATGTACAAAAACGAGCTTGAGTGGCTCCGCCAACGAGAGCCTGTCCGATGTCTTGAATTCCACATGGCCAATCCCTGATACCCGTGCCCGGTAACGGATCTCTTGGCCACTTCCAATATCTTGTACACCGAGCCTTTTAACTGCGAAGATGATGCATGGGAGGTGTAGCCGGCGGTTAGCGAAGCGAGCTGGAGGTAAACGGGTGACGCGGTCGTGGATTGGTTTAACATCGTTCTCGGATAGCGAGTTTCTCAATGCCGCAACGCGCGTCTCCATTTCGGCGTCTTCGATGGCAGGCGACGCACGTGGTACTTGAATATAAACGGATAGGGTAGCGGGAAGACAGCTGTTGTATGGCGAAGACTTGCCGGCCCATGCAAGCACTGTCACGTCGCCCGAACGGGCCACGATCTCCTCTAGCAGGTGGCCCAGTGCCGCATCTCTTTCTCCGTAGTACGGTCGGATATCACTCTTGAAAATACCAATCAACGAGTATGCGATGTCTTCTTCCACCGTCGCGTGGCGTGTCGAGGCTAGCCGTAGTTTCTGCCGGACGCTGAGGTCGTCGGGGTCGAAAGTAGCGATGGTTTCGCGAGAGATGCCGATGGCATCCGAGAGCTCCTGCATGATCTCCGGCGACTCTTTGTGGTTGGAGCGGGTGTCTCCGAGGTATGGCTTCCAATTGCGATCGTAGAATCGGATTACCTTCGAGGCCAGCAACTCTTGCGCGGTCCAGGCACGCGTCATCCAGACACTGTTTGTGAGATCTCCACGCGCCGATGGAGACTCTACACTCGCAAGAAGGACGAGTGTGGCTGCGGATGCTTCGTACCATTTGTACATCATTGTGAGCGACTGGTTCAACACTGTACTGATCGTCTTATCGATGCAGCACGTGTCACTCCATGCCCACCGGTACCCGTCCCTGCAAACCAGCTCACAAAATCCGCCCAACTTATCGTTCAGTGGTGATGAATCCAGATCCCAGAGCGAGTTGACCGAGTTGACGTCCTGGAATGAAGGTTCCTTGCCTTCCCATACATGCGATAATGTCACATATTGGAAATATTGTGCCACCACTTGCAGGATTCGTCCGTCATCCAATGTCTCCGTCATCGAGGAAACTAGTTCTTTGAACTGCGGCTCCGACTTGAATGTATGCATTCGTTCTGTTCCGTCACACAAACGACCACTATTGACGTCGATGAGGACCAGTGGGCATATATTGAAGACCCCGAGAACAACGCCGTCGATGATCGTCTCAGACCGGGCAGGCGAAACATATTTCTTGCCTAATTCTTTGGAATCTAAGCCACGAGACTACCTGCATGCTGTGAAGGTGACACTTACGACGAGTGTCTGGATCAGGAGACTCCTCGATGAGGGAAAGCATGCGAGCGAATGTATCAACCGCTTCACCGTAGCGCTGTAAACCATGCAGTGCCGCATGTCTTCTCTCGTATCCCCACGGACTCAGAGGGTCTGCCTCGATTACCTAGATCGGTGAAATCTAAGATCGTCAAACACCAAGGAGAGAAAAGCCATACCTTATCCGCATCCCTCAATGCCTCCTCCCACGATCCGAGCATTGCTCGGGCTTTGCTTCGTTTAACAAGGAGACCCGCGAGGTTGGACGGATTCAAGGACAATGCAATAGAATATTGTACGACGGCGTCTTTAGGATCATTGAACTTCACTGCTATATCGCCATTACTTTCGAATGCCACGAGATACTTTTGAACGAGATCTGACACGGAACGGTCAGTGCACATCAATCTAGATTGGTCGTGAGAAAGTATACCCGGGTCCCGGTCTGCAGTCACTTCGATTGTCAAGACGTCCTCGCCGAGGATCTCGACCATCGTAGCAAGTGACTCCGGCACTTCAGTATAGCCCGCAGCATACATGGCCTTGCATAGGTGTAACTGGATCGCAAAGGCAAGTCTCTCAAAGTCCCATCCGAACATCTTTCAAACAGAATTGGTACATGTGAGGACATCGAAACGAACAACTCACGAGCGAGATCGCTACCAGGTGAGGACCTTGTTGAAACGGGATGGCCTCTTGCGCACGCTTGAACAATTCTATCGCATGTTTGGTGTTTTCTCCTCTCATCGATATGTTCCCGAGTAGGAGGAACATTTGAGCCTGCACATAAAACCATGTCAACCATGCATACAAACACACTGTTGCGTCGACGTACTCGGACGGTGATATATAGTGAGTTGTCATCTACTATATTAATCAAATCATCTACCCGCGAAATGGCATCGTCATGTTTTCCGCATTCAAACAGGATGATTGCCTGAGATGATCGAAAGATCAGTGCAAGTAGTAACGAGGATGACAAGGGCACAAACCTTGATCAACAACAGAAATTTATTTTCAGTTGGGGGGTCTTCGCTGAATACGAGGTCAAATATACGAGTAGCAGACTCGTGTTCCCCAGTTCCGATGCGAGTCATTGCGTTTGCGATATGACCAATGACGGTTCGCTGAACCTCGATAGACTTGACGTGCGATAGTCAGCACGAGATGGGACAATGATAACCTGAAAATACCTTTTTGGCATCGTCGGTGGCCATGTTCCACTGTTTCAAACGTGTGCGTACAAGGGCACGGTAAGCGAGTGCGTGTGCGTGGTGAAAAGTATTCGATGGCTGTAGGATCTCTTCTGTCAAGAGCTCTTCTACGCGAGTCAAGTCCCCTTGCGTCCACGATGCAAATACCGCATCAGTGACATACATGAGCGGCAACTGCGACACTATAAAGAAAGAGTGGAGAGATAGAGTGGGTGAACAATCTGTATTTGAACGCACTCACGATGTTAAGGGAAATATGGGAGTAGACCGTGAGCTAGTGGGTTCGACAACATTGCCGAGTGGATCACTTACATTGACTGTGAAGTACGAGCCTGGAAGGATATCACGGACAGTCCGCAATGTGGTCCTCCCGTTTTCTTCGCCTGTCGCAATGCAGTCGTCGTTGGGGGAAAGGGAGATGGCCGAAATTGGGCTTGCGTGCTCTATGATGGTACCAAGTTGCATGTGCGTAGAGGCGTCCCAGAAGGACAGTGATTTGTATACAGAGATGACGATAAACTTTTGATTGCATGCTAGCGCGATAGAACCGGGCGTTCTGCCACCAGGAATGGACCATTTACTGAGCAAGGATCCCGAGGAAGTATCGAAACACTTGACTTCACCGTACGAGGTAGCAAAAAGTTGACGACCATCGGCCGACCAGGCGAGCGGTGACGATATGGATTTACCAAAGCGGAACGGGATGTCCAACAGCTGTTGGCCATTGTCGCTGTTGTAGACGCGGATTGACTTGGCCTCGGGGTTCTCCGCCGTAGCGGTGGCGATGCGGTCACCACTTGGAGAGAATTGGACTGCCACCACGACACCATCGTGCTGCAATGGCCCCACAAGTCTTTCGCCCGTAGCCATGCTCCAAATGAACGCGAGCTTGTCATACGACCCCGTCGCAAATTTGGTCGAATCAGGGGATATATGGACCGAGAATATTGTGCTCGTGTGACTGTTGATCTCCAGGACCTGTTTGTGAGTCTGCGCATCCCACACCCTTACACGCGGGCTACCACCCCCCGCGTTCAAACTCCGGAGTCCACACACCAACCATTTGCCGTCTGGCGATAGCGCAGAAGAATATATTTCTGCCTCTTCAACTCGAGTTGGTTCGCCAACCTCGTGTCCGTCATCTACTCGCCATCGCCGAACCATCCCTCCAGCATCGCCAGTCAATACCTGCTTGCCGCCCTCGGCGAA
>JBBPRI010000561.1:0-11186 GCA_038092955.1 Boletus pseudo-olivaceus
GTTTTCACGCTCGACGACGAGAGCCCTGGCGCAGATTAGGCCCGCGAGATTGATAGGCTCTCGCCTTGGCAGGTTTTCTGTGACAAGTCCCGTTCGTGTACGATACACTCGGTGACAGAGGTGCAACGTCATACGCACGCTCATTGGAATTTGCTACGCCCTCGCGTAACAGCCGTGGTCTGGAACCATGCATATGCTTCTTCGAAGCTCATCCCTTGGATGCTTCGCGAGAAGTCTTTCTTGGCTTCGGTGCTTTTAGCCTTTTCCCAGGAGGTGTATGACATTTCCAGAATCATCTACATATCTGAAAAACATCGTAACTACTAGTGTCTGTGAGTTTCTTTCGTAATCACTATCATAGATGGGTGACTAAAAGAAATGAAATCTATGAGTCGTGCAACGCCAGCTGGAACGAGCAGTCACATCGTCAAAACTCGCATCATAGCAAACCATATCCTTGGGTATTCTTTCAACCGTTGGAAGGTCATGTCTTTTCTGCTATAGGTAATCATATCGTAAATGTCTATAAATGTCAAGTCAAAACAACAAGGATGAAATGAAATGTATTTTGATGAGATCCCAGTGACCTGATTGTCGCTAGAAAGAGGCTATCCTCTGATCTCAATTTTCTAAATCGTAAGTGCATATAAAGGAAAGATTCTACCCTTCATTGTAAGCTTCTTATGAAGTCGTTCTCTGGTACCTTGGACCCTGAGGCTATCCTTGGTCCAAAAACACAACTGTTAGTCGCTACTCTGGATAAAACAACTCCATAAGTCCGTGTTGTGCGTGAGCACCTGTGGTGGTGTTCTTCGCCTAAATTCTTTAGTGGTTATACCTTTCTGACCGGGCTTCCCTTCCCAAGGTTATACCTTTATACCATTTTTATATTCTTTTATACTTTCTTCAGCTGTGTTCTGCCATCAAGTGTCGTGAGCACGTTTGCTCGAGGGGGTCTGTTGCAGACTCCTCTGCGCATAGGGGTGGCTGTCTTAGCCGTCAGTGTACTCAACGCCATGTGATGTCGTAATGGTGAGAACTCTTTTTTCTCCGTATGGAACTTGCCAAGGCGATCCGTTCCTAGGTGATTAGCTAATTCTTCTATATGTGCCGACATGCTGGGGCTCCTTCAAGGAGAGACAACTCCCCGTCATACTGTACGTTGGGTTGGTGAAATATTCTTTTCTGGATTTTCGTCGTCTGGTCCGGGTTCTCGTACCAGAACCTCCATTCTATAATCAAAACTCTACCAGCTCAAAAAATGGTATGCCCGTCAGCATATTCCACGTTCACATTGCGGTTGTTAACTTGTGAATTCTTCAGCATAAAGTCTTTGTCGAGAGGATGTATGAGAAGATGAATACATGTGTGCCCTGTGCTCCTCTAAGCTTCTTTCAGCTTCTTCTTTGCCTAGACCGTAGTTGGGAATGAGTGCGATGTCGTACTACTCACTGTGGCTGTGCGGATTCTGCTTGCAAAGTTTGTCAGATTGTCCAGAGCTCAATAAAGGTGATACGCAATCTGATAGCAATTGATAGTCGACTAGGGGGACTGCGCTGTCAGCGTAGCGGCTTATGTCGGTCCCTACTTCTTGACGTGCCAAGGCTGGTACGATGGTCGCGTTGTGATGATGGAGAGGTAAAAGAAAGTAGTTTGGTTCTAATGAAACAACCCAAAAAGCTGTCAAGACTTCTAGGTCACCATCATTGAATTCCAAAGGGGTGAGATGCAAAGAGAGGAAGTGAGGGCAGCACTCGGCTGTGAGCTTCAAGGGGGAAACTCCAGGAGAACCAAACTGAGGGTTCCCTGGTCTGCATTGCAGGTTTATATACGGTACAGGAGTGTGCACAGACCAAGCTGTGCATGTATGATAAGTACTACTTTAGTATATATTAGACGGAGAGTAAAAGAGTGTGTAGGAAGCATTGTGATGCATGAGGCGTCACAATGGAAGAGAAGCAAAGCGGAAATGAGTGTGGGAGTGAGATTGGATCTCGTGAGAATAATCTATAGTGAGCGTCCATGAGTTGCGAACAAAGGAAAAAGTTACAAGTCTGTTTGATCTGATACATATGTAAGATAACCATGTGGCTAGATTAGATAACCACATGTGATCAAAAGTAAGATAAGATAAGGAAAAATGAAATTATATCGTAACAGCTAGGGCCTGCTCTTGGCTCTCTAACTCCTCCTCTATCTCTTCTCTCCTTCTCTTTGCCACTAAATATGGCGATAGCAACCTCTCAATCGGCAGCGGTTGGTAGAGTACCGATTCTTCTTCATCAGCGACAGCAGGTGGTGCAGGGGGTAAGTCGTTTGGGTCAAACTCTGCTTCGTTGATCTGGGTGTCGTAATCCGGGAGGGCCGACTCTTGGCTTATCTCCCTGTCTGTTCCAATGGGGCCGTTGCTTGCTACTCTCAGAGCAGTGGCGATGGCGATGATAGCATCTTCATTAACTTCCCCATATAGATCAAAGGGGTATAATGGCGCGTGCAACCAGTGGAGGATTCTCTCGAACAGGTCAACTTCTTCTGTCTCTCTCACACCCTGTAATGCTATGGATTCCACTCATAGCAGATTCTCCGGGTTCCCATATAATACTACTCTTGCCCTGTAAAGCGGATGCGGTAGGGCGAAATGCCGGTTAGGGCGATCAGGTGCGGGAAGGGAAAAAAGGGTCCGGTGAGGAGTGAACGGTACTGGGCAAAGTCTTTAGCCTCGTGCAGTGTCCCTTGGACTTGTGTGATGCACTAGTTCGAACTTTGGACAAGTCGTGTCAAGTGAGGTAAGAATAAGGAGTCTAGTTCTAATCAAAGATATAATCCTTGGGTCACTGCACAAGTCCTGGACTAAAGGGAATGATGAGGGAAGGGAATAACTGAGTCCTTCACTAGAGAGACCTTTGTAGGGAAATCTCCAAGAGAACCAGACTGGTGCTCTCGGTTATATATTTGGGTTTATATAGTTTACAGGTATGTGCACAGACCAAGCTGTGCATGTGACTAACTACTACTTTAAGTTATAGGGGAAACGGAGATTAAAGGAGTGTGTGATGCGTGAGGCATCAAATGGAAGGGAAGCAGCACAGCACGGAAATGAATAGAAGGCTGTGTGCATGAGAATAAATGATAAGGCTATGGAACTTCCCATAGACATTGAAGAAAAGTTCTAAGTCCGGTTAGATAAGATAATCGTGTGGCTGATAAGATAACCATGTGAGATAAGATTAGATAAGATACAGGAAAATATTATATTGTAACAATTCATGCATCAGTGTTTGTGTGGTGTGAAGTGGATGAAACTGACCATTCTTCGTTAAATCCAAAGTCGTAATACGTCCCAAGATAATCATCGGGAAGGTCATCGTCGCCCAGTGACACGGTGTCCTCATCGACCTCCATAAACCTGGAGGCATCCTCAGCGACACTATCAAGCTGATCTTGTAGTCGGTGAGTGCAGTTGGAGGGAAAACCTCCTTGCCAATTCAGATGGCGGTTAGCCACTGGGTCCAGGGTTTGTATGGTCTCCATTGTGGGCATGGCGCCCAAATGATGTGCCAAAGAAATGGCATTCTGAGTATGCGGGAAGATAGGTTCACCATAGTCGGTGACACCTTGTGTGTGCGATAAAGCACGAGGATCAATGGTGATGGTATAAGTGGGCAGATGCGCCAGGTCAAGAATGACAGGTGCAGCGAAGGCAAAGGAGGTGGTGGGGGCAGAGTCGGTGTTTGTGGCATGAGCCTGCTTGCGCTTGTTCTGTTGATCCTGCCCAGCTTGCAAGCATTTGCCTGAACGGTGTTTCTTGCCATTTCCTTTGGTGGAGGGACCACCTTGTTGGGACTGGCCTTGCTGGCCCTGCTGCTGTTGTTGTTGAAAACTGGGATCTCCCCCTTTCCACTTTACAGCAGAAACCTCATTCGCCTGCGGCTGGGCCGGCTTACAGTGGGAAGCATATTGCAGCCAGGTTGCTGTGACCATCTGCTCGATCTCGGAAATGTTCGGAACGGCAGAAGCGGCGGTAGTGATTCTGGGAGTGGTTTTGATGCTCGTTAAATTGAGCGATTGGTGCATGTTATTGGCGTATACTGGTTATTACAAATGTGATGCCCGTCACTGGTAACACGGAGGGGGTACCTTTTTCTTTACCCCTAACCGGTCCTAGAACCTTCACCCAAGTCGCCTATGGAGGGATCTCCCCTAACGGACCCATGAACTCCGAGACACTCCCGGTCTATCCACTCATCCAACAACCCACTGAAACCTCTCCCTGTTCCACCACCTGCAGAACTGCTCGTCATGACCAGACCCCTATGGCCATGCCCAGACACGGATGGACGATCTAGATCGTCCCCTACTCTGAGTCTAATGCTCCCTCAGCTTAAACCCCAATTACTGAGTCTGAGATCTCAGATCGGCCTTCCCCTTCATCTCGGTGTAGGGAACTAATATTCCCTAGGTTCGTAGGGGCTGATTTTCCCTCCTTTCACTACCATCTTGTTTGCTTGTCCTCTTACTACTTAGCATTATTGTTTTGATTTTATTATTATTTCTTTCCTTAATTACTTTTAATATTCCCTACTTAGGATAAGTCCTGGGAATGCCCAGGACTATAAAACTTTTGTATTCCCATTGGGAATGAAAGCTTTTGCCCATGTGCAGCTCACCACAGTCATTTTTCATTGTCTCTGGCCGCCGTTGGCCCTCTCATTCTCATTTCCTTCGTCATCACTCATTTACATCCGGACTCGCCGGATTGGTCATCGTCGCCGTGCATCGTCGCACAACACCTTCTGACCAAGCTGTATACACAACCCCCTGGGTCAAGGAAACTCGCACCCCACTTTCATTCATTTCTTTTTGTTTTCATTCATTGGAAACACTTTTGTTTCTTACATTGGACCCTTTCTCTCCATGTTCCCTATTGAGCCCGTGATCGGACTCTTTCCTATTTCTCTTCGGACTCTATTGATGGACCTCATCGCCTTTACAGTGATCTCTTGCTCACTGCCCCTTTCCATTGTTCCCCATACTTAGGCCATCTTATTGTTCTCCTTATTTAGACTTGCAGAGCCTACCCTAAACTACCTAAAGTAGTATATAAGTTAGGACTCTGCCTGTATTAAACTCTAACCTAGTTCTCACATAATCAAGGTGATTTCTAGTTGTGCCTTATTAATAGAAGCTTCTCAAGCTTCTATTGTTCATAACTCAACATCATTAGCTCTGTGTTACGCGAGGGCGTAGCAAATTCCAATTGAGCGTGCATATGACATTGCACCTCTGTCACCGAGTGTTTCGTACACGAACGGGACTTGTCACAGAAAACCTGCCAAGGCGAGAGCCTATCAATCTCGCGGGCCTAATCTGCGCCGGGGCTCTCGTCGTCGAGCGTGAAAACCTGCCTAGTGGACCTTAGGCCTAATCACCTCTGGTAAGAGCGGATAGTTGTTGGGTGGGCTGACCACCAGTGGAAGGGTGTAGGGGAGCGGAGGTCCAAGAGCTTAGGGGAGGATGATCCTAAGGAACTTGACTACACCATGGATTGCATAGATCAAGGTTAGAGTTTAGCTGTAGCGAAACTCTAACTTAAATACTAATATACAGTTATTTAGGGCCGGTTTCCTGAACCTAAATAAGGGAATACTAAATAAGGAAAGCCAGGGAGGAATCGGAACAGACACAGGAGAATACAGATGGGAAGAATAGGATTACGAGGCTGTGTGAGAGAACAGCCGAGGAGCAGTGTCTGTTTGGAAGGCATAGGATCAAACCGGACTGGAGTCGGGTGGAGTCGGGTATGATGAGGCAGAGAAGAGCTCTGCCTCGAGAAGCTCTGCCCAGGTAGTGCTGGACAGCTCCGGTGTTGGGAACAATGACTCGAAGACCGGATAGGCGGGATGGTCTTCGGTAAGGGTGGGTGAGGGTAGAGGAGAGGGGGAAAAGGATAGGGGCCCGTCCAGAATTGTAACAGCCGGGTTCTTATAACGAAGGAACATGTTGTCAGGATGTAAGCCGGAATGTTCCGGATGACTCCTCGAAGTGGTTGCTGGGGGACTTTCCCTGTGATTTGTCAAAGGCTGTTCGGACTCTGTTAGCCAACATGCCGCAATGCTTCTGGCAGGTAACAGTGGACTATAAACTCTTAATTAACAGAGTGAATATGAGCAATTTCACCAAAATCCACCGTCAATTGGGGTGAATCTCGCCCTATTCCCAAGAATCCCAGTCGGTGCTGGCTGGTGGTGGCTTCATAGCACTACTAGAGCCACTTGCAGGATCATTTCTGGATGTGCTGGCAGTTTCCGAATGAGTCTGAAATATATCAGTGTCGCTAAATATGTCGCGCAGGTAAGATGAGCTCAAGTCAATGTCGTTGCGGCCACCCAATGTGAATGTGTGACGCTCCACACCAACAGCAGTAGGATCAAGCTGGCGCAGTTCATCCAACCACTCATTCCCATCATCAACTTTGGCATCTACTGCATGCCATGGCGCAGCTTTGGCTGCACATGCTCCGCCACCCAGCTCGCTACCGTCCAAGCGCTCCAAACAAGGTCTCGGAGTGGCACAGCCAGCGGGAGGCAGGGACTTGTCAATCGCTTCAGAGTTGGCTCGTTTTCCTAATGTTGACTCAACTTCTCGCCACTTCAACAATGGCTTGTGCTCGATATTTCCATTCTATTATAATATCCTTAGTGTGGTGATGAGAAGTATGTGTTACAATTCTTGGAGACCCCCTATCCTTTTCCCCATCTCCTATCCCATCTCCTACTCTCACTGAGGATCACACCGCTTACCCGGTATTTGATTCCCTCTTTCCAATGCCCGACCTGTCTAGCACAGCTTGGGCACAGCTGCTCGAGGCAGAGCTCTTCTCTGCCACGTCATACCCGACTCCTCCCGACCCTTCCCCGGTCTGATCCTATTCCCTATGGCTATACTATTTATCTTGACAGACACTGCCCTCCTTGGCTATTCTCTCGCATAGTCATAGTGATCCTATTCCTTCCATCCGATATGTTCTGTGTCTGTCCCGATTCCTTCCAAATATTTCCTTTTCCGGTATCTCCGTATTTAGATTCAGCACGCCTGCCCTAAATAACTGTATAGTGTATTTAAGTTAGAGTTCTGCCCCAGCATAACTCTAACCTTGATCTACGCAATCTACGATGTAGTCAAGACTCCTTAGGATCCCCTCCCCTAAGCCTTGGACCTCCGCTTTCCTACACCTCATCCTCCACGTGGTCAGCCCACTATAACAACTGTCAGTGCTCTCAACAGAGGTAATTAGACTTGTGGTCCACGAGTAGGTTTTCACGCTCGACGACGAGAGACCCGGCGTGGATTAGGCATGCAAGGGGGACAGACCCTTGCCCTGCAGGTTTTCTGTGACAAGTCCCATTCGCGTCTTCAATACGCTCGGTGACAGAGGTGCGACGTCATACGCACGCTCAACAGAGTTTTGCTACGCCCTCACGTAACAACAGTGGGGTGGTGGTGGAAGGTTTGGAGAAGTCCGAGAAGTACTTCCAGATCTGATTCTTCGTGGTAATGGTTCCGGTACTGCGAAGAAGAGTGATTGGGTTGGGAAATGAGATGGAAGTGCGGATTCTTCGTCCTCAGGGGAGGAATCGACCTGATAGGTGGAGAGATTAAATCTCTTCGTTGTGACAATATACTACACCTCCTTGGTGTAGGTTCCAGTGGAAAGGTATGGGTTGAGCACAATGGCAACAACCAGAAAGAAACCTTAATCTTTTGTTATGTGAGAGCGCAACTTTAGCTTTGGCTGTTGGCACTTATCCGAAGTGCGGGACAACAGTGGTTTGAGATGGCCAATTGCGGAATGCAATCCCACCTATGGAGAGAGAGGTCCAACGAGGGAAGTCGGATCAAGAGAAGCAAGCGGAATAGAAGCGAGCTTCTTTTAAAGTTTCTTCGCAGCGAAGCTTAAATCGGCGCTGAACTGTGTAGATTAAGGTTAAAGTTAAGTACAAGCGGAGTTCCTACTATTTATACTACATCTAGTAGTTTAGGGTAGGAACTTCCTAAATAAAGAGAACAATGGAGACGGCCTAATTGGGGGATTAATGGAGTACGAGATAGTAAATAAGAGATTACTATCGAGGAGTAAAAGGTCTGTTAGGAATAAGAGAGTCCAGACTATAGCGTCTGATCAATCGACGGAGTCAATCAAGATAAGAAATGAAAGAGTCCGAGATTATACCACCGAGGCTGTGAATAGCTCCACTTCGGTTAAGTCCACCCAAGCTGTGTCGGAGATCTTGGGATCAAACAGCAATTGGTGGAATAAGCCCCGACCAGGGTGATCCAAGTAGGATGTGTCGGGAAAAGGGGGGAAGGACAAGGTAAACCAGGAGAGGTCCGAGGAAAAAGGTGAGGAGTCCACCATACTTGTAACATTGCCTACAAAGCTTCTCTAGTGAAGGACTCAGTAGCTTGATTCCCATTTTCTTCATCCTTCACCTCTAGTCCAGGACTTGTGGAGTAACCCAAGGTTTACCTTTGTGGTTGTTTCAGGCATATTATTTGTGTTCAGATCTCTCAAAGGACACCATCATGACTGGAATGCTCGTCTGAACGATGAGCACCACTTTATCCCTCATGTACAGGACCCCACCCATGTTATCCACTACTTAGCAACACCCCAACACCATTATTGTCACTTCCTTTTCATGTTGACCACCGAAAAAAGCAATTGTGCAACCAAACAGATGTTTCTTATTTTTGTCGCCATTGGAGCGCCACTGTTACAATTATGGGAGGACCCCTATCCTTTTCTCCATCTCCCATTGCTTCTCCCACTCTTACCAAAGACCATCCCACTTATCCGGTCTTTGAATCCTTATTCCCGACACCGGATCTGTCCAGCACAGCCTGGGCAGAGCTTCTAGAGGCAGAGCTCTTCTCTGCCTCATCCTATCCGACTCCACCCGAACTCTCTCCGGTATGATCCTGTGGCTATCCTATTTACTTAACAGACACTGCCTCCTCGGCTGTTCTCTTACACAGCCTAGTGTTCCGATCCCTTCCATTCGAGTTCTTCCATGTCTGTTCCGATTCTTCCTGTTACAATTCTGGACGGGCCCCTATCCTTTTCCCCCTCTCCTCTTCCCTCACCCGCCCTTACCGAAGACCATCCTGCCTATCCGGTCTTCGAGTCACTGTTCCCAACGCCGGAGCTGTCCAGCACTGCCTGGGCAGAGCTTCTCGAGGCAGAGCTCTTCTCTGCCTCATCATACCCGACTCCACCCGACTCCAGTCCGGTTTGACCCTATGCTATCCAACAGACACTGCTCCTCGGCTGTTCTCTCACACAGCCTCGTGATCCTATTCTTCCCATCCGTATTCTCCCGTGTCTGTTCCGTTTCCTTCCGAGGTTTCCTTATTTAGTATTCCCTTATTTAGGTTCAGGAAGCCTGCCCTAAATAACTGTATATTAGTATTTAAGTTAGAGTTTCGCTACAGCTAAACTCTAACCTTGATCTACGCAATCCACGGTGTAGTCAAGTTCCTTAGGACCATCCTCCCCTAAGCTCTTGGACCTCCGCTCCCCTACACCCTTCCACTGGTGGTCAGCCCACCCAACAACTATCTGCTCTTACCAGAGGTGATTAGGCCTAAGGTCCACTAGGCAGGTTTTCACGCTCGACGACGAGAGCCCCGGCGCAGATTAGGCCCGCGAGATTGATAGGCTCTCGCCTTGGCAGGTTTTCTGTGACAAGTCCCGTTCGTGTCTTCGAAACACTCGGTGACAGAGGTGCGACGTCATACGCACGCTCAACTGGAATTTGCTACGCCCTCGCGTAACACCCTCCTCCCTTCCCCCCCTGATCGGAACTGATGCCGCCATGCATACATCTGAAGATGTACTCACCAACCTAGAACTCATTAGAGACAAAATCAATGCCCTCCCCCCTTCCCTGGCCAAAGCAAAAGAACACGTTACCTCACTAATTAACCTCGCCCCCCTGCCCACGCCCACGCCCACCACCGCCCCCACTGGCTTAAGGAAAGAGCTATTCTCCTATAGCGACGCAGTCAAGGTTAACTCCCCCTCCACAATCACCTCACACCCACTCGTCATCCGAGCCATTGCAAGGGCAGCCCTGCGGGAACGTCAGATCTACCTATCCCCACAAAGCGACGCCCCCCTATACCACCTGGAACAATCTACACACGAAATAGCCACTTACCTGGAAGAAGCTGTCAAAAAAGCAAGAAGCGATCTGGATCCCATCATCACAATCAAAGCGGTAACGTGCTTAAAAAACGGATCCCTCCTGATCGAATTTGATTCACCGGAAGAGACTAACTGGCTACGCAGCTCGCCCAACAAACAAAACTTCCTATCAGCGCTGGACGTCCCAGCGGACTTCAAAGCCCCTTCAATGAACCTCGTCCTCCCCTTCATCCCCATCTCCACCCCAGTCCACGATCAAGACTGGCTACACTCAATAGAACTGGAGAACGGCCTCCCTAAGGATAGTATCTCATCTGCCAAATGGATCAAACCTGTCGACCGCCGATCACCTAAGCAAAAGGTGGCCAACGTACTCTTCAGGATGACGAATGCGAACACCGCCAACGAACTTCTCAAAGAAGGCTTCTATATCAACCGCCGGAAACTATTCCCCAAGAAAGACAGGCAGGAACCCATCCGCTGTGCCAAATGCCAACGATGGGGACATATGGCCAAGGACTGCAAGGAGCTATCCGACACCTGTCCCACGTGTGCAGGGCAACACAGAAGGGAGCACTGCAACTCCACTACCCTCTACTGCATTTCTTGTCATTCTGATGAACATTCTAGCAGCGACGTCATGTGCCCAACCTACATCAAGCGATGAACGGAACTAGACGCGAAAATCCCGGAAAACTCAATGCCCTTCTTCCCAACAGCTGCCCCATGGACGCAAGTCATCGCCCCACCCAAGGACCAATCGATCACGGACTCCCCTGTCACTCGCCCCTCTGCCCGCTCTACCCCCCTCCCCAGAACAATTAATCACTATGACTCAAACGAACATTACACCCCACGCTACCCCCAACCCCGTCAAACCCTGGAGCATGCTGCTGTCAACAACTACGCCAGTGCAGTCGCCCCCACCACCACCCCCCCTGTCGCCCCACACCCCTACTTCCAACCAACCCGCGAACAC
>JBBPRI010000562.1:0-11180 GCA_038092955.1 Boletus pseudo-olivaceus
AGGCACTGCCTTTTCCCTTGTTCGCCGTGGTCTGGAACCAGGCGTAAGCTTCGTCGAAGCTCATCCCTTGGATGCTCCGGCCGAAGTTCTTCTTTTCTTCGGTGCTTTTAGCCTCATCCCAGGAGGTTGCGCCTTGTGCGCTGGTTGTTGCCGCGTTAACGGACTTTCCTTTGTTTTTCGGGCAGTTGTAGCGGTGTTTGCCGCCTACCCATTTGCACTCAGGGCAAGAAATCTTTGCCTTTGTGCACTCTTTCAACATGTGGTTTCCTCCACAGTTGAAGCATCCTTTTCCCGTTGCGGACACATCCATTGCATTGGGATCTCGTTCCTTTTGGCCGTATGTAGATCGGCCTTTGTTTCCTTTAATAAACGAGTACGCTTCTTGCGCGCACCCGATTCTTCTCACTTCCGTGAGGTATGCGCCAATATCAGTCTGACGCTTGTTTTCCAGAAAGATCTGCTGAATGATCTCTGGACGTGTGTGTTGCTCAAGCAACGTGATTGAATGCATCGGATCTAGACGCGCTTGGGAGAGTAATGCCTCGAAGCGGACTATGAAGTCATCCGTCGGGGTCTTTCCTTGGTAGAGCCGAGAGATCTGATCTCTGGCCCAGTCTGTCTGATTGGTTGATCGGAAGAGACTTTCTACTTCCTGGACCAACGTTGCCCATTGATACGCGGGGCCTCGCGTCAACCTTGTTTGTGCAAAGGGTCCAGCCTTTGCTCCTTTTAGCCGTGAGAGAACGGCGACTACAGCATCGTAGGATCCTGGCCCCACTGATGCCGAGTTAACGTTGAGCCAAGCTTGAATCTTGGCCCACCATTCCTCAAACTTCACTTTGGACCCATCGTACTCTCCGGGGTCCGAAAACACTTCGATTTTGCGGCTGGTGCCGCCTCCTTGTGCAGATCCAGCATTGTTGCCGCCCGCTGTTTGTCTTGCGCGAAGCATTGCCAATTCCGCTTGTACCACTGTTGAAGCCACTCTCGCCGTGCTTACTTCAGCAGTCAGAGTGCGAATTAAAGCATCGCTAGCTTGTAGTTGCGCATTCAGCGCGGTCACCATCGTTTCGAGTTGTGTTGCTCCTGCAACTATCCTTTGAAACTCGTTCACGATCTCTTGGTTTATCTGCGCATTAGATGCGTCCTCGTCGTGGAAAATGTCAATCAAAGCTTGTGACATTGTGGAGTAAAGAAATTATTTTAAGTAAATTTCGAGGGGCGTTTAAGGGAATGCCTTGGTCTCAAGGTCTTTGTGGTGTAGACTTCGTCGTCTAGGGGCTCTCCTCCGTTAAGCCTCCTAATTGACCTGTGACTAATACGTCTCCTACAACTACTACTGACGAACGATACAATGGGTGCTGTTTTTTCCCACTGACGTCCGGTAAGCAAGCTGGAAAGGGAAGAAGGGTTCGGTGGAAGGTGAGCTTGAACGGCACTGGCTACTTGTTTAGCCGAGTTGCAACGTTCCTTGACGGGAGACGCACTTGTTTCGGTACAGTCGCGTCGAAGTGATAGTAAGGTAAAGAAAAGGGAGTTTGGTTCTAATGAAACAACCCAAAAAGCACTAGGCTATTAGGTTACTATCACTAGTTCCAGGGACTTAAGAGAAGAGGAGATGAGGGCAGTACTACTGTCTGAAGCTCTTTGGGGGAAACTCCAGGAGAACCAAACTGAGGGTTCCCTGGTCTGCATTGCAGGTTTATATACGGTACAGGAGTGCGCACAGACCATGCTGTGCGTGTACGATAAGTACTACATTAGGATATATTATGACGGAGATTAAAAGAGCGTGTGATGTGCATTGTGATGCATGAGGCGTCACAATGGAAGAGAAGTAAACGGAAATGAGTGTGAGAACGAGATTGGATCTCGTGAGAAATAGAAAGAGTCTAGAGCGTCCATGAGGCGCGAAAGAAAGAAAAGTTACAAGTCCGTTATCTTGATAAGATAGCCACATGGTTGATTAGATAACCACGTGTGATTGAAAGATTAGATAAGATTAGATAAGATAAGATGAAAATTCGTAACAACGTGATTGTCTGTACTGATATAGTGAGCGAGTGAAGTAGCGAGCGTAGAGAAAGAAAATAAAATGTGACGTAGCAGTGCAAAGGATACATTACAGACACCTGCTGATACATCACTGCGTCGTTCCTCGCCTGTTCACCTGAGCCAGGTGATATATCACCCACTCAGCAAGTTCCATTTCCTATTGACCAATCCGACCAATCCGACTGATATATCACTGCACCACACTCGGCAAGTTCCATTTCCTTTTGACCAACCCGACCAATCCGACTGATATATCGCTGCACCATCATTTGCAGGCTCGCCCACTTGTCTAGGTGATATATCACCCACTCGGTATGTGTATTCTATTCCTTCTGCCCGCCCCGACTGATATATCATTGCGCCGTTCCTTGCTCGCCCGCTTCCTGGTTGATACATCACTGTGCCATAGCTCGCAGTTTCACGCGTTTGTTGATATATCACCCACTCGGCAAGCTCCATTCCAACCAATCCGACCAATCCGACCAATCTGATTGATATATTGCTGCACCATCGCTTGCAGGCTCACCGGTTCATCTAGGTGATATATCACCTACTTGGTATGTATTCCATTCCTTCTGCCTGCCCTGACTGACATATCATTGCGCCGGTCCTTGCTCGCCTGCTCCCCGGTTGATACATCACTGTGGCGTGGCTCGCAGGTTCATGCATTTGTTGATATATCACCCACTCGGCAAGCTCCGTTCCGACCAATCCGATTGATATATCGCTGCGCCATTGCTTGCAGGCTCACCCGCTCGTCTAGGTGATATATCACCCACTCGGTATGTGTATTCTATTCCTTCTGCCCACCCCGACTGATATATCATTGCGCCGTTCCTTGCAGGCTTGCCCGCTCCTAGTTGATACCCCGCTCCCCAGCTAATGTGTCACTGCGCCATGACTCGCGAGTTCATGGGTTCATTGGTATATCACCCACTTGGCAAGTTCCATTTCCATTTGACCAATCCAACCAATCTGACTGATATATCGCTGCACCATCGCTTGCAGGCTCACCTTTTTGACCAATCCGACCAATCCGACTGGTATATCACAGCGCCATCGTTCGGGCTCGCCTGCTTGTCTAGGTGATATATCACCCACTCGGTATGTATTCCCCCAGTTGATACATCACTGCGGCGTGGCTCGCAGGTTCACGCGTTCATTGATATATCACCCGCTCGAAAAGTTCCATTTCCTTCTGACCAATCCGATCAATCCGACTGATATATCGCTGCGCTATCGTTCTCACCTCTGATATATAGCTGCGCCATCGTTATCACCTACCTGGCAAGTTCCATTCCTTTTGACCAATCTAGCTGATATATCACTGCACCATTGCTCCGACCAATCTGACCAATCCGATTGATATATCGCTGCGCCATTGCTTGCAGGCTCACCGGTTCGTCTAGGTGATATATCACCCGCTTGGTATGTATCCCATTCCTTCTGCCCACCCCAACTGATATATCATTATGCCGTTCCTTGCAGGCTCACCCGTTCACTAGTTGATATATCACTGCGCCGTGGCTCGTGGGTTCGCGGGTTGGTTGATATATCACCTACTCGGCAAGTTCCATTTCCTTTTGACCAATCCAACCAATCCAACCAATCCAACTGATGTATCGCTGCACCATTACTTTCAGGCTCACCTTTTGGACCAATCCGACCAATCCGACCAATCCGACCAATCCGACTGATATATCGCTGCGCCAGCGTTTGCAAGCTCACCCGCCCGTCTAGGTGATATATCACCCACTCGGTACATATTCTATTCCTTCTCCCCACCCCGACTAGTATATACAATTCCCTGAACCCACTGATATATTGCCGTCTAGCGCAGCTATGAAATTATTAAGGCAAGCTGAATTGGATTGCTCTGGTATTGTTATTGATACAAATACTGACGAATATCCACTATGATCCATACTATGCTTTCACTCCCGTCTCCTCACTTGTGGAATCCACAGATGAAGCGAGGATATGCTCCCAAACGGACCTGAAAGAATTCGCCATTCTGTCTCGCAGCGCTGCTTGTCGCTTTGCATATGCAGACGAGCCTTCACGGTCAGGGTCTTTTTGGAATGAACGAGCGGATGCACGCTGCATCCATGTATCTCTCTCCCACTCTAAAAAGGCGATAATCCTTTGCATCTCCTCCTTCAAAAGAATTACTTCCTCCGTCCAGCGAGCCTCCCATGCCCACGCTTTACACCATTCAATTCGCAGACCTACTCCAGCTCAGCCAATCCATGATGCGCAGGCTAGTGAACTTACAATCTCGTAGATTATCATCGCTGCTACCCAAAATGCCAGGCATCTTCCAAATCCACGGCAAGTCCCTTCTTCCTTCCGTCTGGCCATCCAGCATGTCGGTCATATGCCTCATATTGCTGTCACACAGTGGACGAAGCAGCTCCTCCCATCCCACCTTGCCGAGAGTGGGTCCTAGCATGAGAAGAGCTTGCCGTGCATTGGTATACTTCACTTTGCATTCGCGTTTCTTCTTTTCTGCATAGTCTAGGGCACTTCGAGCACGGGTATTAGCATGCTGACCGCGGACATTGGCCAATTTGAAGATACTGATATGGGCATGTAGTTGAATACCTTGTCGAACTTCGTTGAGAGCGTCATTAGCTTGCGCATACCGCAACTCCCATTCAATCAATTTCAACCTCTCATTGCACAGAGTATCAGGTTTCAGCTCCGAGGGAAGCCACAGTTTGATATCTTCAGGTAGGTCACCGGCAGCACTGGCCTCGTGGCTGGAATCCTGTGTTCCGCGCAGAGCTGCCACTGAAGGCATATACAACAGTTGAGCTGGCAGCCACGCATCAACTCTTCTTTGGAGCGCACTCCGACGAGTGGTAATATTAGATTTCTGTAGGTCTGTACTGTGGGTCCCTGCTCCTGCACTATCACTGGCCAGTCGACATCTCAAGACAGTTAGACGTCTCCCTCAAGTAGCAAAATGCATGGGTATACCCCAGGGTATCTGAGCTGATACCCACACCCATACCCACCAATACACCCACACCCACATTATGGGTGTGGGTTTACTTGTGGGTATGCAGCATGCCAACCCGTACCCATACCCTCACATACCCATACCCGGTACCCATGCGGGTATACCCATATACCTGTGGACCGTGGGCATTGAATTTAATGGAACGGGCGTCGGGCGACAGGCACTGACAACATTGATCCTGAATGTGACACTACAGAAGACTATCTAAAGCATCCCAACCATCCTCCAACTCCTGTTCTTCATCACCCTCAAGGTCTGTAAGCTTACTGACAACCTCAACGTCTTCAGTCTTGACAAGATTGAGCTGGCTCCATGCGCCAAGGCACAGCAACGCGCGGGTCGACTGGGCTGAAAGACGTGATCGTACGTGTGAAAGTAAGAGGCGACCGCGGCTAAAGAGCCGTTCAACATCAACAGAGGTTGCTAGGTAACACTAAGTTAACTGTAAAAGACTCAGAGCGGTGGTACTTACCTGGGATTGTAAGGTAGTCGAGTGCCATGCGGGAGAGACATGGAAATGGACCCCGCCGTTCGTGCCACCACTTTATCGCATCTGTGACGTGCTCTACGTCAGTGCTAAGGTAGCGATCAAATTCGGAACGCAGGTCGACCACTTTTGGTGGCGCTAGTGCAGGCAGATTGTCGAAGATGTTAATGCTCTGTTAAGACGAAGGATGTATGAGAGGATTGATGGTGGATACATGAGTGAAGTAATTACTTACCTTTGAATCCAAATTGACTTGAATGCTGCACTCCTCAACTTCTGATCCAGGAACTGCCGCGCAATCTGAGTCGTAGGTGGTCATGAACACCTCCCGAACGAGCATTTCAGCGGTCTCGATCCAATCGTCCTCCCATCCGGCCGCTTTGAAGTAAGTTAATTTGTGCCGCGGGTGTAGGACTAAATGACTGGTTCAAAAACGAATGAGAATGAAAAAAAAAAAAAACCACTTACTCATTGCGATTCTGTACACTTCAGAGCTATCAGACAGGGAATAGTAGCGATTGAGGGTGTTGATTGCGAGAGAAATTGCTGAACGAATTGGAGGGGTTAGCTTTCTGTCCCGTGACACCTTTCGGAGGTGATCATGGATGTGATCCATCGCTGGAATCACAGTCGCCAAGTTGGGGCCTGAGCGGGAGAAGAACAATGTGGCGTCTTTCAGGACCTAGTAAGCAAGGTCAGGTGAGCCCTTAGTTACGTCAATTTGCACGAGGCAGCAGCGTGCCTACCTTCAGTACCCCACGTAGCTGTTCGATAAATTCCCACTCATCCTCAGCCAATTCAAACTGCCGCAAACCCAGGTCTCGCCGTTGTGTGACAGAGTCGACAGCCTTGCGATGTTGGATGGCATACTCAAGCATGTCAAAGGTCGAATTCCACCTAGTGGCAACATCGCGTGGCATCAAGGTCATGGGCATCTTCAGGTCACGCAAAATGGTTTGCCAAGCGGGAAGGACACTAGTCGTCGAATGGATGATCTTGTATGCAAGCTTGCGCAGCTGGCAGAACCGGTATCAGTTGATTATCAGACGGTAAGCCTTCCACTGACCTTGACCAGCGCGAGCTTGACAGGCTGAATGGCTTGCTCTAGGTGACGACGCTCTTCATCTGCCAGCTCCTTCATCTCATCAACCCATCCATCGTCATTGTCGTTCAAGATGGCCTCTCCATCATCAATGCTCACTTGATAGTCCATGATCATCCTTGCCTCCTCTTCAACCAGCTCCCCACCCAGCGCCTCGAGTTCCTCATCAACGGTCGTCTTAGTGCCAGTATTAGCACATTTCTTTTTCACATCAAATTGGCGCATCAGACTCTTCGCAATCAAGTTCACGACATGCAGAAAACAACGCGTCTGTGTCGTGGGACCCTCAAATCCGTCTACCCGCAGAGCAAGGTCTCTGACCATTACGTCGTTGTTCGAGGCGTTGTCACATGTGATGCTCAAGATCTAGCACTCGTCAGTACTGGTAAGTGTTGAGCCGCATTTTTAAATACCTTATCCGTTAACTTAAACTCATCTAGCATGTCCGCAAACACAGCTGCAAGCTCAGTCCCTGTATGGGACTAGCAACATCCGATCAGCACTCATTCAAAACTTCCGCGGGAGGTAAGATTACCTTGGCGACCTCAACAATGTCTAATGGCATACTTAGCGGCACGCCTTTGCGCTCAAAGTGCACGCCAAATGCCACAAATGCACGGTGGTTGGGGGATGTCCAAGCATCCGTCGTAAAGTTAAGTTTGCCATCATATTCCTGGTACGACATCCTTGAGGTTCAGGTCTCCAAGAGCAACGGATCACTGACCTGTAACATCTTAGCAACCCGTTTGCGAGTGCGAGCAAATACGAGCCGCACATCGCGCGAAACAGTGGATGGGGAAGGTATGTAGTATTCAGGTCGTCCCGTTTTCATCAGCAACTGAAACCCACGGTCACTGACGATCTTGAACGGGCGCAGGCTCTCTGCAACCCAACGAACTATCTCAGCTCTGCAAGAACAAAGTTTAGGACTCCTCAACACAACTGTGAGCAATGCATGCTTACTTCGTCTCTGTCCGGGTATGTTGCCGATACGAGTAAGTCACCTTCCCTTTCCCTTTACGCTCAAATGAGGCCAGGATTGACCCATTGCGCAGGAGACCACCGACAACACTTTTGCGTGCCTCATCCACATCCTTGGCGTCATCAGCAGCTTCCAATGCGTCTACACCCCAGCACACTCTTACATGCTTACGCATGTTTCCAGTAGAACGAGCGTCTTTTTTATCGAGGTACCTCCTGATGGTGATCTTGCAATGGCGTTTTGCGCATTTAAAGTCATGCGCACGGCGGCCCTGGACATCTACGATACGCGGTTTCGCCTCAAAGAAAGCATAGATAGGTGAGATCCATTCTTGCATCAGACGGTCTAAATTATGCTGAGCTCACGTTATCAATATTAACAATGTAGACGCACTCAATTGGTCCTCGGCGGTCTCTTTCTCCACCTTGAGGTTCGGGGTACCCTCCCGGCTACTATCACCATCAATGGTGGCAATCTCCGTGTCTGTCTGGTCGCCGCTGCACCTCAAGGTATCTGGCGCAGTGTTAGATGCCACTGCCGGCACGCCACTAACTGCATCATCAGTAGTTACCCTCCCTTTTTTCACTGCAGATATCCTCTCCCGGTCATCACCACTGTCAGCATTAGGCCTTTTCTTGGATGCCGTCGCCACCGTGGCGTCCATGGCATCATTGCCAGCCTTCCTCTTCTTTGATGCCATCGATGCTCTATCATCGACAGCCGCTTTCGCCTTTTCCGTCATCTTCGTCTTCCGCCCTGCCGCCGTGGAGATTGCATTGGCCTGCATGATCTTGCTGGTGAGTTCGTCGGTTTGCTTGGTCAAGTTCCAACTGAAATTTTTCAAGCCACGCACTCAGGTTCAAATTTCTCAACCAGCTGTTAATTGGGCGGATCACTTGGGGAAGACATCACCAATACAGATATACTAATCTAGTTTCATAGTTGGTAGTTCTTTCAATCAAATTTGCTTGTAGTATCCTTGGATTTGTATGTGCAGCGACGTCAGTGATACCCACTGCACGGGTATGGGTACGGGTCCGGGTACCTAGCGCACTGACCCGTACCCGTACCCACGTGGTACCCATACCCGGTACCCGCACGGGTATCCCATACCCACGGTATTGCCTAGTTGGGTTGAGCGTATGGTGATGAATGCGCCTCTGGGAGGTGGTCATGAGCAAGTAAACACAATTCAGAAACATCAATGAACCACCATGGTTTCTGTTAGGGAATGCTACTATCACAGCATGTGTGGTATTTAATGGAACGGGAGTGCCTATACCATAAGTGTGACAACCAGACAATGGGTTGTTAGGGGGAGCAACTAATTGTGATTATTACTTATATTATTACTTGCAAACCGTAACCAAAGTTCGCCTAAAGTGCGACTGATAATGAATCCTTATGCCCTAAAGAATACTAATACCGCATGAGTTGCTGAACAGAATACAAGGGGGCGTGAAGTACAAGGGCTATGAGTAATGGATAGCGTACATATAGCAGTGTACAAAAAGCAGAAACCCAGGGCTAAGCCACTCATCACTTCATATTTCTGATGGTGCTCTGTTACTGCTTGACTTGTGGTCCTGGTGGGTGGGAGGTTTCCAAGAATGAAAAATAAATGCATGAAAGGAACAATCGGACTGACCTTAGGATTGAGCAGCACCATAACATTAAGGTGTGCCATTTCATACCCTGAGTTACCCATACTAAAATGGGATAGATTTCCACTCTGGCCCAACGAAGAAACATAAATGAGTTGTTGGAAGCTGCGCCCGAGGAGGTAAGGCTGATTATACTTGAAATATCTAAGTGATACACTAATGGGATAGGAGGATTTCGCCCGGCACATGTCCAATATATCGCTGGAGCCTGCGCCAGACGAGAGGGTAAGTACTTAAAGCTAAACTGAATTCCATCAACGTGACATTACCCTCCACAGCTAGAGGAGGTGGCTCGAGGGATCTTCAGAATGACTCTGGAAGATGATACTTTGTGGAATCGGCATGCAGGACAATCATCAGCACCTGAACAACCCCCTGCACAATTACATACCACCCAATTAGGAGCATCCTTCGAAGGGACCAATGAGGTGTTTGCACAACTCCTCATCGTTGACCATGAGATGCACCATTGTGCACAATATATCCAGGGTGAGGTGGAGGGATTAAGTGCAATGGGGGCACAAAGCTGGGCCCTAGAGGCTTCGGAGGAACAACTGAAATGGCGCCAAGAGAATCTGCATTTCGTTACTCACTTCAATATGAGAGGGGACGAAACCAACGAGCTACTGCATTCAGAGTTGGAAGCAAATATCAAAGAGCTCCTGACAGCCGTGAGGAGTATTGCGAAGACTCTTGCGGCCAGGACGCCAGAGGATATGTCACCCAAAGAAGGTGCTTCCGAAATCGTGAATACCGGTACGTCTCTGCAACGAAATCAGCTAAGAAACTAACATGTTTTACAGAACCAAAATTTCACCTCAACTTCCATCATGCTAATCCACTCGTCTTGCTGACCATGCTTATCGCGGTCGTCCTGAATATTTTCGGACACCTCACCTGCCCTTGGAGTAATGCTACCTTGGAACTCCTAAACCTCCTGCTGAAGACCGCTCTCCACTCTCCCACCCAACCTCATACCGCATCGACTACACTGGAACTGGCAGGAGTTGACTATGTCCCGTGCGATATCTGATCGGTGCGCAAAAAATTTGAGCTGAAACCCTCCACACAGACACATGCTACATGTGTCAGGTGCTGCTGCACTTATCCGCCGAACACGAAGAAGAAGATGGCAACATATCCCGAACAGTGCAGCTTCATGAAGTACCATGGCAGCAAACTGTGCGGACAGCTTCTAGTCAAAACTACCAAGTCGGGTGGCATCAGAGCTGCCATACCACTAAGACGATTTGTTGTGCATGATTACAACGACTTTTTGGCCAGTATACTGAGCCGTCCGGGCATGGAGGCAGCGATGGAGCGTGGAACCAGGCTGAATGACAAGCATCAGCTATGGGACTTAAAGGATGGAACCGGTATTACCGAAATTACAGGTCCTGATGGTGAACCGTTCATGGATGGGCTACAGAGGAATGACCTCAGGCTAGCCTGGAGCCTCTCAGTTGATTGGTTTAATCCCCACGGAAATAAGACTGCGGGTAAAAAGAAATCAGTCGGCTCCATTGCTATGGCTTTGCTCAACCTGCCCCCCAGTCTTCGTTATGAAGCAGAAAATCTTTACATCGTCAGTGTCATACCTGGTCCCAAGGAGTCTTCACTGTTATGTGAGAGCGCAACTTTAGCTTCAGCTGTTGGCACTTATCCGAAGTGCAGGATGACAGTAGTTTGAGATGGCCAATTGCAGAATGCAATCCCACCTACATATGAAAAGAGGTCCGACGAGTGAAGTTGGATCAATAGAAGCGAGCGGAGTAGAAGCAAGCTTCTTTCGAAGTGTCTTCGCAGCGAAGCTTAAATCGGTGCTGAACTGCGTAGATTAAGGTTAAAGTTAAGTACAAGCGGAG
>JBBPRI010000563.1:0-11167 GCA_038092955.1 Boletus pseudo-olivaceus
GGGCTGGTGACCAATACCAGTTCGGGAACGGTCACTGTTGTCGGAGGCGAAGTGTCCTCCCTCGGGAACGAGATCATGACTGGTCAAGCGGGGATCTATTATGGGCAAGCTACAACTGAATCCACTTATTTCTTCCCGTCGGCGACCGTCGAGGCTTGGAACGCCTACATGGCCAGTGCGACCGCGACGAGTTGGGCGAGCTCCCTACTTTCATTGGGCTCCCCGACGAGTAAAATATTATTCCTAGGAAGCGCGCTGGCCGTCGCGCTCGAAATGGTACTGTAAAGCCACTGTAGACTGTTTCCTTCCTTTAATTTTCTGTCGAGACGGCTGCCGGTATCCGGGAATATTGGCCTTTTTTATATGATATGACGAACTGTGTCTTCCGCGGACTTTTCATTAGCGATGTCAATTGTCACAACGGGGTCTTTTGCGGCTCGAGCAACACCTCCACGAATTTCGCGAACATTCAACTTCATTGAGTAGGTCCCTTGACTGAGAACCCAATGGGGAGGACCAGTCAGGACCAATCCCGACTTACACGACCATTGCGAACTCCTCAGAAGCTGGCATGATGCGCAGACACCAGTGCTTTCATTGTGCTTGATTCTCGTCTTCCGCAGCCGGTTCTTGCTGCAATGTCGAGAGAAACCGCCCCAGGAAGATTCCTGGTCGACGTCGCGGAACTCGACCACCATCACGCAGCAAACGGGCCAGTCGGCCCAATCGGCTCATGCAAACCACTGCACACGCCGTGAGGTTGTGGTGACAGCAGTGGTGAGGGTGAACTCGGGGGTAAGTACTGTACCACAGTACGAGAATGTTCACTCATTGCGCTCATCGACAAACCATACATTTCCTCGCCATGCGCTCATGCTGGCCTATGGTGCTGCAGACACTACTTCATTCCACAAATTCAGCAGTGCATAGCACATATTCCGGGTCCATCACCAACATGGCTTACGATGCGTCAAGCGTTGTGTGAGTCGTGTTCAAAGATCATTCGACGGCTCGAGCACGAGCCTTTGCACTTCCTCGTCTTGGTGGGAGTAGTTGGACAATATTTCAGGTGCATGGGTCTCTGAGTTTACAGCTTGGTGATTACGTTTACTGTAATCACAGAATGCGGCGCGGCGGCCAATACACGCTGAGTCATCCGACATCACAATTCTTACTGAAAAGCTTCCAGACTGACTCAGCGCTAGCGAAAACAATCAACCTTAGTTGGGCTTAACGATATGTTTCCAGGTCCTATAACAATAAGACCACAACCGGAGGATTTGATCACGAAATGCTAGGGTCAGGTGACACGACGTGTGTAAACGAAAAATGGAGACGACGTTGAAAGTGCCCGCAGCGCGCTTCTGATGCGGTCATAACAAAGTCTGTTTGGGAACAAAATAGGGCGAAACTGCAGGTGGGGTTACTATGGCAGTTACACTTACATAAAAGACCACAGGACAGGTTCAAGTTCCCTTCGCTATACTTTACTATCCGGCCATGTCCTGGGCGTCACGCGCCGCTCTTCTGTCATCAGCGTTTTCTCTCTCCTTGCTCACGTTCGTACAGGCCCAGTCAGAAGATAGCTGGCCTCAGGTGTATCCCGGACAGCCGACCTGCGACTACAGTCCGGAATGGCAGGATTGTGTGTACTGATCCGACATGGTTACATTTACACACTGACGATATTCTCGCAGACTTTCAGGTGACCGAGAGCCTTCCAAACGTGACGTGGCCCCTTTCTCGGAACTGGGCTGGCAACATCCCCGTGCAGAGACCGGGTCATCCCAATGATACCCTGTTCTTTTGGGGGTTCGAGTCTTCGGAAGGCTCATTCACCGCCGACAGTGACGAGCCCTGGGCAATCTGGCTCAATGGAGGGTGAGCTCATAAACGCATGCATGTATGGTACACAGCTCACGGTTCTGTATAGCCCTGGTGGTTCAAGTCTCTTCGGACTCTTGTTCGAGGTCCGTCTGTAGTTCTCCGGCATGATCTGGTGTGACCGTCGTGTTGACATTTGCACCCCAGAATGGCCCGATCAACATCCTGAGCAATTATTCGGCTGTCGAAAATCAGTATGCATGGACCACTGTCGCCGATTATGTGTGGATCGACCAACCAGTGTACGTCTGTAGTCTCATTTTCGTGGCAATAGGTTTCACGCATTTGTATCAGTGGGACTGGATTCAGTACGGTTGACCCTAGTGGGTATGGTGAGTACACGAAACTCGGCTTCGACATTCACTGCCTGATCACATATGCTCCCTTCAGTGACTGATGAAGACCAGCTAGCTCGTGATTTTGTGAGGGTTTGTGGTTCGAGTCGTATGCCCTGCTCATCCATCCCTAGATGGGCTTTCTGGAAAACTTGGTAAAAGTATTCCCGAACCTTGCCACGCGACCGTTGTATCTCACCGGTGAGAGTTACGCTGGAACATACATCGTAAGTGCTATCCTTTCGTGCAAGCGAACTGATTGGTGCGATATCACTTCAGCCCTACATCACCAAAGCTTACTTCGAGATGGACAACCCACCCGTTAATCTCGCGGCAATTGCCATTGGGGATGGTGCTATTACGTCATTAGAGACGTTTGTGGAGTTGCCTGTGATGAGCGTGCTGGAAACATACCCACAAATCATCGGGTACGATACGCAAGTGTTTGAGTACTTTTGGGAACAGTACGTTCAAGGCGGGGATGTGTGTTTGCAAGAATGCTCATTTCTTCGTTTAGGAGTACACTCTGCGGGTACAATCTCACACTCCAATATCCTCAACCAGAGCACTTTCCGCCTCTAAATGCTCCATTACCCGCTGCCTTTTATGGAGTATCCACTGGCATCTCCAACGCGAAAATTGCGAAGGAACGGTTCGTGCTGGAAGCACGGGATCGGCTTTCCGCGAGACTCAGAGAGAGAGACGGTTCCCCGTTGGAGCACGGCGAGAGACTTCGCTCACGCGACGTATGGAAACGTGACCTGGCCGGTCGCGCAAATGGAAGCATCGACCCTTGGTATCAGTGTGACTTGTATACCGAGATGCTCGATTACGCCGTCAATTTCACCTTTCCTTGGTGTACGTGTCCATTTCATCCCATCCCGTTTCGCTGTCCATTCTAGAATTCGTGTTTTAGCCTCAGGCGACCTGTTCGATCCCTACAATATCCCCGATGCGTTGAGCCCCGAAGCGCCAATGGATGCAAGTGTCTTTCTCAATGGTTCGTCTGCGAGTTGTGGATGGATGGATTGATACTGACAAACATTCTCCCAGATGCCCAAACGCGCGCTGCGCTCCATGCGCCTACGAGTAAAGACTGGGCGTCGGTTGCCCCTTCCGTGTTTGCACCGACTAACAGTTCCAGTAAGCAACTGTTTCTGGGTATTTACAGTGGTTTTATGCAATTTTGTTCACAGCCAATATCTACGGCGACCCGAGTGAGCTGCAATCCTTCTTTTAACTATAGATGACAGATTACTCACGATTAATGTTCTCTAGGCGTCGAGTGAGTACTTGTCATGATCGGCATAATTAGATGCTTAACAATATTAGACCCATGGCGTTTTTGACAGATCTTGCCACCAACATGACGGCTCATGACATGTCGATTATCATATATTCTGGGAACGACGATTCCCTGGTCTCACACTTTGGTTCTCAAAGTAGGTCTCCTTGGTCACTGGAAGTTATTGCAACCTGCTAACTGCGCATACAGTCACCATCCAGGTACGACGTCGCTCGTTTGGGACATTTCTCATGCGTCTGATTTTTATTACACAGAATACAACGTTTGGTGGAATCCAGGGATTCACACGCAGGCCAGAAACGCCGTGGTACAACGATGACGGTGAGTTTGCTGGCATCGTCCACCAGGAACGTGGTTGGAAGTACGTCCTTGTGGCCCACGCCGGACATCTCCTTGGATATACCAACCCCATCTCTGTGAGGAACTAATTCCTTCCACTCTCTCCCTTCCTGACAACCCTCGTCAGGCTCTCATTCTCGTTCGAGAATTCATCTTTGGTAACAGTCAAACTGGACTGGTGACCGAAATCAGTTCAGGATCAGTCACCGTTGTTGGCGGGGAGGTGTCCTCCCTCGGGAGCGAGATCATAACTGGTCAAGCGGCTATCTATTATGGGCAAGCTACGACCGAATCCAGTTATTTCTTCCCATCGCCAACCGTCGAGGCTTGGGATGACTACATTGCCGCAGCAACCGTGACGAGTAGATGAATTCGCCTGGGAGGTGTGCTTGCAATCAGACTCAAAATGTCGTTGTACAGTTTACATAAGTCAATGCATACTATTCCATCTTTGATCTTCTCTGCATCTGACTGGCAGGATCGGTTTACTTGCATCAGAGGTGGCTGCGTTGGCTCTTGAGACGAGCCTTGTTCACGGCGTTGGCCATTCGAGCCGTCTTCTTCCGCGGGCTCTTGTTCTATTTAGCGATGCCAACCGTGTCAAGATGTGTCTTTTAGAAATATATATTCGATTTCGGCCGACAACTTCATTGAATGAACTTGGCCCTGGCAGAACCTGCCGAGGACCACGCAAGGCCATCGTAAACACAAACATCGGTACTACTTCTGTTACAGTAACTTCCGTTGCCACTCCGTGATGCCAGGCCCGACTGTATCAGCACTCGGGGGTGCATTACTGTGCTGATGAAACGGAGGAGTGTGAGGGTGGAGATGGGGAAGTTAACGCCGCTCGCTTTTCTGAGGCTGCAGGTGGCAACCCTTGCCGAGTTGCGGCTCGCAGCTAGCCCCTCGGAACGACGAATCTACTGGTGTTTGTTGACCGACCTGATGGTAGGTATAGCGAACGACCCCCCACATATGGGTTTGTACAGTCTTATCGGGGGGTTGCTGAGCAGTGGTTTTGTACATATACTTGCCAATCGCTAACATAGGGTCCCTCGAGTAAGTTATACTTCTGATCACAAATTTGGTTTAGACGTATTTTGCTCGTCTGATTCCGAAATCTGAGATCAAATTTCCCTAATTTTAAAGTTTATACAGTCGCTTTTGTCTGTCCTCTGTAATCGCTCGGACCAGAAACACAATTGGACCACTCAATCAGGAAATATTCCAGGGGTCGCTCCTCCGCTAAACGCCGGTGATGGCCCTACTTAAATGACGAGTGAGTGCTATAACATACAGACCAGGTATACTTGACAGATAACACGCATGTTTTACTCCCCCACCGTGTCCTGGACGTCATGCACCGCGCTCCTTTTATTGGCCCCCGCTCTCTCCTCGTTCACACAGGCTCAGTCAACACAAGATAGCTGGCCTCAGGTGTATCCCGGACAGCCGACCTGCGACTACAGTCCGGAATGGCAGGATTGTGTGTGCTGATCCGACATGGTCACATTCACACACTGACGATAATTTCGCAGACTTTCAGGTGACCGAGAGCCTTCCAAACGTGACGTGGTCCCTTGCTCGGAACTGGGCTGGCAACATCCCCGTGCAGAGACCGGGTCATCCCAATGATACCCTGTTCTTTTGGGCGTTCGAGTCTTCGAACGGGTCGTTTACCGCCGACAGTGACGAGCCTTGGGGAATCTGGCTCAGTGGAGGGTGAGTTCTTGAACGCATATATGGTACACAGCTAATGGTTCTGCATAGTCCTGGCGCTTCGAGTCTCTGGGGACTCTTGTTCGAGGTCCGTTTGTACTTCTCCGGCATGATCTGGTGTGATCGTCGTGTTGACATTTGCACCCCAGAATGGCCCGATTCACATCTTAAGCGATTATTCGGCTGTCGAAAATCAGTATGCATGGACCACTGTCGCCGATTATGTGTGGATCGACCAACCAGTGTACGTCTGTAGTCTCGTTCTCGTGACAGTAGGTTTCACGCATTTGTCTCAGTGGGACTGGGTTCAGTACGGTTGACCCCGATGGGTATGGTGAGTACATGAAACCCGGTTCCAACATTGATTGTCTGATCCATACACCCTTCAGTCACTGATGAAGACCAAGTAGCTGCTGATCTTGTGAGGGTTGGCAGCTTCCCCTCGTATACCTTGCTCATGTATCCTTAGATGGGCTTCTTGGAAAATTTGGTAAAAGTATTTCCGAACCTTGCCACGCGACCGTTGCATATCACCGGTGAGAGCTACGCTGGAGTCTATATAGTAAGTGCTGCCCTCTCAAGTAAGCAAACTGATCGGTATAAAACCATTCTAGCCCTACATCACCAAAGCCTACTTCGAGATGGATAATCCACCCGTCAATCTCGCGGCAATTGCCATTGGGGATGGAACCATTATCTCTATAGATGCGTCCGCGGAATACCCTGTGATGAGCGTGCTGGAGACATACCCACAAATCTTCGGGTATGATACCCAAGTGTTTGAGTACTTTTTGGAACAGTACGTTCAAGGCGGTGGGGTGTGCGTTCCAGAAATGCTTATTTCTCCGTTTAGGAGTACGCTCTGCGGGTACAATCTCACCCTTCAGTATCCTCAACCAGAACACTTTCCGAGTTTTAACGCCCCGATGCCCACTGCCGCTTCTGCGGCATCTTCTAACGCGAAATTTTCGAAGAAATCCTTCATGCTGGAAGCACAGGATCGGCTTTCCAAGAGGCTCAGAGAGAGAGACGGTTCCCCGTTGAAGCACGGCGAGAGACGTCGCGCACGCGATGTATGGAAACGTGACCTGGCCGGTCGCGCAAACGGAACCATCGACCCGTGGTATCTCTGTGACTTGTATACCGAGATGCTCGACTATGCCGTCAATTTCACCTTTCCTTGGTGTACGTGTCCATTTCATCCCGTTCCGTTTGGCTGCCCATTCCAGAATTCGTGTTTTAGCCTCGGGCGGCCTGTTCGATCCGTACAATATCCCCGATGCATTGAGCCCCGAAGCGCCAGACTATGGAGACTCCTTTCTCAATGGTTCGTCTGTGATTTATGGATGGGTGGCTTCATGTTTACGTGCATTCTCCCAGATCCCCAAACGCGTGCTGCGATCCACGCGCCTACGAGTAAAGACTGGATGGACTTTGCCCCTTCCGTATTTGCACCGACTAATAGTTCCAGTAAGCACCTCTCTCTGGCGCTTACGGCGAATTGACGCAGTTTGTTCACAGCTAACATTTTTGGCGACCCAAGTGAGCCCTGATCCCACTTTAAATCATAGATGAGAATTTACTCGCGAGTAATGTTCTCTAGGTGTTGAGTGAGTACTTGTCATGATCAGCATAATTAGATGCTCAGATAGGCCAGACCCATGGCATTCCTGACAGAGCTTGCCACGAACATGACGGCTCGTGACATACAGATTGTCCTATATTCTGGAAACGACGATTCCATCGTCCCACACTTTGGTTCTCAAAGTAGGTCTCCTTGGTCACTGGAAGTTATTGCAACCTGCTAACTGCGCATACAGTCACCATCCAGGTACGACGTCGCTCGTTTGGGACATTTCTCATGCGTCTGATTTTTATTACACAGAATACAACGTTTGGTGGAATCCAGGGATTCACACGCAGGCCAGAAACGCCGTGGTACAACGACGACGGTGAGTTTGCTGGCATCGTCCACCAGGAACGTGGTTGGAAGTACGTCCTTGTGGCTCACGCCGGACATCTCCTTGGATATACCAACCCCATCTCTGTGAGGAACTAATTCCTTCCACTCTCTCCCTTCCTGACAACCCTCGTCAGGCTCTCATTCTCGTTCGAGAATTCATCTTTGGTAACAGTCAAACTGGACTGGTGACCGAAATCAGTTCAGGATCAGTCACCGTTGTTGGCGGGGAGGTGTCCTCCCTCGGGAGCGAGATCATAACTGGTCAAGCGGCTATCTATTATGGGCAAGCTACGACCGAATCCAGTTATTTCTTCCCATCGCCAACCGTCGAGGCTTGGGATGACTACATTGCCGCAGCAACCGTGACGAGTAGATGAATTCGCCTGGGAGGTGTGCTTGCAATCAGACTCAAAATGTCGTTGTACAGTTTACATAAGTCAATGCATACTATTCCATCTTTGATCTTCTCTGCATCTGACTGGCAGGATCGGTTTACTTGCATCAGAGGTGGCTGCGTTGGCTCTTGAGACGAGCCTTGTTCACGGCGTTGGCCATTCGAGCCGTCTTCTTCCGCGGGCTCTTGTTCTATTTAGCGATGCCAACCGTGTCAAGATGTGTCTTTTAGAAATATATATTCGATTTCGGCCGACAACTTCATTGAATGAACTTGGCCCTGGCAGAACCTGCCGAGGACCACGCAAGGCCATCGTAAACACAAACATCGGTACTACTTCTGTTACAGTAACTTCCGTTGCCACTCCGTGATGCCAGGCCCGACTGTATCAGCACTCGGGGGTGCATTACTGTGCTGATGAAACGGAGGAGTGTGAGGGTGGAGATGGGGAAGTTAACGCCGCTCGCTTTTCTGAGGCTGCAGGTGGCAACCCTTGCCGAGTTGCGGCTCGCAGCTAGCCCCTCGGAACGACGAATCTACTGGTGTTTGTTGACCGACCTGATGGTAGGTATAGCGAACGACCCCCCACATATGGGTTTGTACAGTCTTATCGGGGGGTTGCTGAGCAGTGGTTTTGTACATATACTTGCCAATCGCTAACATAGGGTCCCTCGAGTAAGTTATACTTCTGATCACAAATTTGGTTTAGACGTATTTTGCTCGTCTGATTCCGAAATCTGAGATCAAATTTCCCTAATTTTAAAGTTTATACAGTCGCTTTTGTCTGTCCTCTGTAATCGCTCGGACCAGAAACACAATTGGACCACTCAATCAGGAAATATTCCAGGGGTCGCTCCTCCGCTAAACGCCGGTGATGGCCCTACTTAAATGACGAGTGAGTGCTATAACATACAGACCAGGTATACTTGACAGATAACACGCATGTTTTACTCCCCCACCGTGTCCTGGACGTCATGCACCGCGCTCCTTTTATTGGCCCCCGCTCTCTCCTCGTTCACACAGGCTCAGTCAACACAAGATAGCTGGCCTCAGGTGTATCCCGGACAGCCGACCTGCGACTACAGTCCGGAATGGCAGGATTGTGTGTGCTGATCCGACATGGTCACATTCACACACTGACGATAATTTCGCAGACTTTCAGGTGACCGAGAGCCTTCCAAACGTGACGTGGTCCCTTGCTCGGAACTGGGCTGGCAACATCCCCGTGCAGAGACCGGGTCATCCCAATGATACCCTGTTCTTTTGGGCGTTCGAGTCTTCGAACGGGTCGTTTACCGCCGACAGTGACGAGCCTTGGGGAATCTGGCTCAGTGGAGGGTGAGTTCTTGAACGCATATATGGTACACAGCTAATGGTTCTGCATAGTCCTGGCGCTTCGAGTCTCCTTGGACTCTTGTTCGAGGTCCGTCTGTACTTCTCTGGCATAATCTGGTGTGATCGTCATGTTGACATTTGCACCCCAGAATGGCCCAATTAACATTTTGAGCAATTATTCCGCTGTCAAGAATGACTATGCATGGACCACTGTCGCCGATTATGTGTGGATCGACCAACCAGTGTACGTCTGTAGTCTCATTTTCGTGCGAGTAGGTTTCACGCATTTGTATCAGTGGGACTGGATTCAGTACGGTTGACCCCGATGGGTATGGTGAGTACATGAAACTCGGTTCCAACATGAATTGTCTGATCCTATGCTCCCTTTAGTGACTGATGAAGACCAGCTAGCTCGTGATTTTGTGAGGGTTTGTGGTTCGAGTCGTATGCCCTGCTCATGCATCCCCAGATGGGCTTTCTGGAAAACTTGGTAAAAGTATTCCCGAACCTTGCCACACGACCGTTGTATCTCACTGGCGAGAGCTATGCTGGAATGTACATAGTAAGTGCTGTCCTCTCGTGCAGGCGAACTGATTGGTATGATATCACTTCAGCCCTACATCACTGCAGCCTACTTCGAGATGCACAATCCTCCCGTTAATCTCGCGCGAATTGCCATAGGGAACGGAGTTCTTGGGTCATTAGAGACGTATGCGGAGTTGCCCGTGATGAGCGTGTTGGAAACATACCCACAAATCATCGGGTACGATACGCAAGTGTTTGAGTACTTTTGGGAACAGTACGTTCAGGGCGGCGGGATGTGCGTTCCAGGAATGTTTATTTCTTCGTTTAGGAGTACACTCTGCGGGTACAATCTCACCCTCCAATATCCTCAACCAGAGCACTTTTCGCCTCTAAATGCTCCATTACCCGCTGCCGATTATGGAGCATCCACTGGCAAATACAGCACAAAAATCACGAAGGAACGGTTCATGCTGGACACACGGAATCTACTCTCCGCGAGGCTCAGAGAGAGAGACGGTTCTCCATTGGAGCACAGCGAGAGACTTCGCTCACGCGATGTATGGAAACGTGACCTTGCCGGTCGCGCAAACGGAACCATCGACCCTTGGTATCAGTGTGACTTGTATACCGAGATGCTCGACTACGCCGTCAATTTCACCTTTCCTTGGTGTACGTTTCTATTCCTTCCCATTCTGTTTGGCTGTTCATTCCAAGATTCGCGTTTTAGCGTTGGGAATGATGTTTGATTACTACGATATCCCCGATGCGTTGAGCCCTGAAGTGCTAATGGATGCAAGTGTCTTTCTCAATGGTTCGTCTGCGAGTTGTGGATGGATGGATTGATGCTGATACATTCTCCCAGATGCCCAAACGCGCACTGCGATCCATGCGCCTACGTGCAAAGACTGGGTGGCATTTGCCCCTTGCGTGTTTGCACCGACTAACAGTTCCAGTAAGCAACTGTTTCTCAGAGGGTATTTACAGTGGTTTTATGCAATTTTGTTCACAGCCAATATCTACGGCGACCCGAGTGAGCTGCAATCCTTCTTTTAACTATAGATGACAGATTACTCACGATTAATGTTCTCTAGGCGTCGAGTGAGTACTTGTCATGATCGGCATAATTAGATGCTTAACAATATTAGACCCATGGCGTTTTTGACAGATCTTGCCACCAACATGACGGCTCATGACATGTCGATTATCATATATTCTGGGAACGACGATTCCCTGGTCTCACACTTTGGTTCTCAAAGTAGGTCTCCTTGGTCACTGGAAGTTATTGCAACCTGCTAACTGCGCATACAGTCACCATCCAGGTACGACGTCGCTCGTTTGGGACATTTCTCATGCGTCTGATTTTT
>JBBPRI010000564.1:0-11162 GCA_038092955.1 Boletus pseudo-olivaceus
TGGAATACCTAGGATTTTTATGGGTATCATTCTACAGGTATTTAGATTTCTTTTCTTCTGAGCAAGCACCCCAGCTTGAAGCCTTATGCTTGAGGGGGAGTGTTGGATTTATTGATTCCATATCTGATAGCTTATGTAAGCACCATACTTAGACACTTCGTACTGTAGTTACTTTCCTTAGTGACTACAACCATTCTACAGGTACAGTACTTCTACTTACCTTAATACTAGTGACTACAACCATTCTACACACTCTGCTGTCATCGTAAATTTCCATAGATGTTTTCTGCTTTTTGCCAACAGCCGCTTGATGTTACGATAATTTTCAATCTTATCTTATCTTATCTTTTCATCACACATGGTTATCTAATCAACCATGTGGCTCATCTTATCAAGATAATGACTTGTAACTTTTTCTTTCTTTCACGACTCATGGACACTCTAGACTCTTTCTATTTCTCACGAGATCCAATCTCGTTCTCACATTCATTTCTGTTTACTTCTCTTCCATTGTGATGCCTCATGCATCACAATGCACATCACACACTCTTTTAATCTCCATCATAATATATCTTAAAGTAGCACTTATCATACATGCACAGCATGGTCCATGCGCACATCTGTAACCTATATAAACTATGAATGCAGACCAGGGAACCCTCAGTTTGGTTCTCCTGGAGTTTCCCCCAAAGAGCTTCAGACAGCAGAGCTGCCCTCATCTCCTCTACTCTCTAGTCCCTGGAACTCATAGCAACCTAAGAGCTTATTGCTTTTTGGGTTGTTTCACTTCATACAAAGATTCACATTGGTCTACCGCTTCGTCTGGAGCATGTATCTGTCGGTTCCTGGTGGGACATTTGCCTGCCTTCTCAATGTGTCGCCCAACTGCATCTACCTGGGCTTTAGGGAGGAAATAGATTGGTTCCTAAAAGAAGGGGCTGTCTCCCAAGGAACGGCGGTGCCGATGATGGAAATTGCTGTCTGTGGCAATGTGGATGTCAGCGCCATCATGAAGTGGTCACCCAAAAGAATTGCCTCCGAAGCATGTGGGGCAGCATTGCACAAGCAATTGAGCACAGGACTTCAGTATGGTGATCAGCAAGGAAGCTTCCAAAGTGTGACTATCGACTTCTTGATGGTAATCAGGGCGCTGTGATGGCGTCCCATCTTGGTGACCAGATAAGTGCGTAGTGTTGATTCGCTGGTGGCATGCCAATAGAATTGACTCAATCTGTTGGTCTAAATTCACTTGAAGGACATTGAACCACTGTATCGCATTTCCTAGACTTCGACGGAATGGTTCTTGCACTGTTTTTCCCTGTCCAATGGTGCAGTTGGAAATAAGCCATGTGATACGAGAATCTGAGGAAGGGAAAAACAGTGGCATGAATGCACAGTGACTGAAGCGAAGTCTGTTGCTTGTCAGATAGGGAAAACACGCATGCAAACGAACCTACAATCATAAAAGAGGGCAATAAGCTGGGTCTTCTTGATGTCACTGCAATCCCCTTTACAACACGAGAGAGGCGAGTTAGTAGCGATCAACATGGGTTTGCCAAGCGTTCGTGTGAGATATCCAAGAAAAGGGGGGATTAATGTCAGGATTGTCTTCTTCCAATTCTCATATTGGTTTGAGGCCCTTGTCATTGTGGAGACAGGTTGTTGCTGCTGTGTTGTATCAAGAAGTTTAATGTCGTCAGAGAAATTGTACTCCAGGGGAGCATCATCGGGCACAGGAACATCTGGTGGTAAGTTCGCATTATCGGGAATACTTGGACCTTGAGTGTTCTGAGAAGCTGGAGGGTCTGCAGGCCGTTTTTGAAGCAAGTCGTCAAGCTCGGCAAGTAGCCGCTGGCACTTGGCCTCGTGTCCTGGGATATTCACATATGTCTGTGTCTTTTGGGGGTTTCTAGCTTTGCGAGGTGATGAAAAGTGCTGGCCAAGGCCTTTGCTTATGCTCGGGAGAGCTGCACAAGTACCAGGGGCAGGGGCCATGGTGAGAGACGTTGAGAAGGGAGGAGCAGTTTGCGGATGGTCTAAAGGAGGTGGAAGCGCATGAAATCCACATTGCCTGCAATGAGGACACTTCGATGAAGCTTGGATTCCGCTTCTGCTGCACTCAGCAGGCAGTTGTGATCGGCCTTACAGTATGCTAATAATAGAATGGACCAGGTGTTGCCTACGCAGAGGAGAGACATCTGGGGTGGGTTTCGTCCTTACAAGAAACCCCCCTCTGAGGGGTCTATTGCCTCCAAGAAGTAGTGCTTGAAGTGTCAGGACAGCTGTGACAGCAATGGAGGCATCAACCATGATCATACCATCAAGGATGACAATGATTCCCCGATATCACAGAGAAAGCGTGTCCGTCGTGTCATAAGCAGTGACGATGATGAGCCACAGGTGGGCCATGTGGTCGCCACTGAGGCAAAGCCAGTGGTGGCAGCTGGTGCTCATGATGCGCCGGCAACACTAACCCAGGCCACCGCTCTGAGTCACAAGACCACAAGTGTCCCCAAGGGTCGACCGAAGGCAGGAAACTCTGACACAGCAACACGTTGTGTCCTCAAGACCACAATTGAGGTATACCATGCACTTATACTTACTGAAAATCCCTTCCCTGAGCCACATGTCGAGCTCGAGTGGGCAATGGGCACTTGGAATATGGGTTGCCACCACCACAAGACAATGAACGTGGAGCACGACTTGGATATCATTTGTTTGGTTTGTGCTATTTGAAGATTGTGACATCTGCTAACATGGAATTAGATCATGGTGCGTGGATCCCACCTACATGGACAATTCAAAACAAAAGCACAATCAATTGTTGCATCTACATACCACTTCAAAATAAGTGCAAGTCTGGTGGTCCAGGAAGTGAACCAAAACCTTGTGAAAGAGCTTAAGACTGGTTCCACATATATGTATCGCGTACGTTCAATTGCATCGACCGGTATTTCAACTGACTAGGTGCAGAATATCTAGGAGTTCAGACCACGCTGCACGGGTATCTACATCAGCAAACCAACACTCAGCTGGACAGAACAGGACAGAATGGGACAGGCTAGACTAGACAGGACAGAGTTGACAGAGTCCCAGCTCCTCCCAGTGAGGTTCCCAACTGGCTAGCTCTGTCCAATATCTTCCAGACTATCCCAGACTGTCCCCAGAGTGTCCCAAATCATCCAGACTATCCCAGACCAATCCAAAACTTATCAAATCCAACCTTTTTCTTTAAATCCAATCTTTAAATTTCAATTATATATATTCAAGTTAAGTAACCACATATCTACATAATATATCTAATAATACAATAACTACAAACTGGAATGAGAAATCATTAGTAATGGTATTAGTATACAGATACTAATAACTTACATACTATGTTATAGAATAAATGTGATGTCAGGAAATGACTGATGTAAGGAGATGATGACAATTGAGGAAAGAGAAGGTGTGAGAAATGTTTAGAAGGACCAAGGTTTATACATATATGTTTTGAGAATCAAATAAGCATAAACAATCTACATTTGGATAAATATTGAAGTGTGGGAAAAGTATTACAGTGTGGGAAAAGTATTGAAGTGTGGGAAAACAACATAGCACTAAATTTTACCAAGTCTTTTTGACTACACTTTGGTACACTTTTGTATGCTTTTTTGCTATACTTTTGTATACTTAGACTTTAAACAGTCTAGGACAGTCTGGGACAGTCTGGGATAATCTGTCAAATTTAACCATAACTGTTAATCTACAAATCAAAACTCTTAATTAGAATTAGGATTAGAATAATGATTATGTAATGATTACATAAGTACATTAGAGTCATGTGACAATTTTGGTCATGATTAGTCAGCAGCACTGTCACAGTCTGTGACTTCCTGGGTAAAACTGTCACTCTGTCATAATCTGGAGTATGCTATGGACTCTGGGGGTAAAGTTTGGGTGAGGGTTGTGTTATGACCTAAGCAAACCAAACAACAAAGGAACAGTGCAGAGAGGGCCAGAGGCCACTCGTATGGTCAATAGAACAAACACAACTCACTATCACTGGCGATCCATATTGAAGACAGATAGTGCTAGGCGAATCGATGAGAATTCAAGCATAAGGAATACAGTATATGCTACTAGGCTATATACCCTACTAAACGGCTTAGGGCCGGCTTGGAATATAATAGAACGTGATGGAACAAAAGACAGAAATGGGAGAAACGCATGATCATGCAAGTATTATGAATGTGATACTGCGATGGGAGGAATGGTGATCAGCATATATATAAAGGGAATGATGAAATGTGAATGAGATCTGGTAAACGGATCGGGCGCGGGAAGATCTGGAATACAGATCGGGAAGATCCAGGGATAAACCTGAGATCGTGACTTGGTGAAAGGAAGCAGTGCAGAATGACAGCATCATGGGCTTCGTGGGAAAATACAAGATCGCATAGAGCGATAAGATAAGATAAGGAGATCACATAAGGCAATAATGGAAAAGGAGGATGGATCATCTAAGGAAGCTGGTGGGCTTCACAGAGATCTAATCTGGGGTTATGTAAGTAGTTTATATACATAGTTGTACAATAGACTAGGAATAACAAGTTATAGTTGTGTTATAGACTAGGGATAAAGCAGAGCGAGTGTGGCGGCTACGATGCTTAGGGGTAAAGGATGGTTATGATAGGGGAAAGATATTGAAAGCCTTTCAGGTTGGTTTGCTGATGTATAGAAACAAAGCGGCTCAACAACTGATCAATGAAGTCCTGTTCAAGAACAGGCTTGACAAAGGTATTAAGTGGTCTCAGTATTACCAACCCTTTCCCAGTGTCGGATACGCACTCGTGCTCACTGCAGTAGGTTGCCGTGCTGTTCCTGGAGGCTGGGATGTACTAACTTCTACGAAACTAGATCGAGTGTGCAATCAATGAATGGTCAAGTGGTGTACACGAACTGATTCTGTTCAAAGAAGATAACTACAAGGCCATCTATGTAAAGAGACGGTAGATGTCTCTCTGGGGCGCAGCCAAGGGGCAAGCAGGGAGTTAAAAGCCTCAGTGGGAGTACTCACTGAGATGGGTAACGAGATGACGAGAGAGTAATTGATTTGAGGAGTTGAAGTGCTGAGGTGCTTGTGGGCACAGTGAAAGACTTGAGTAGAAGAGCTTTAGATTTATGGGACGAAGGGTCCCAGCCTTTATACTACACAGGATAAGGTTCAAGAGGAGTCTGAACCGTGTATGGTAATACCCTCAGACCTGAGAGAGATATGCCATTGGATAGGGTGTAGGGTTGATCAGTCAGCATGACTGAGCAACGACGTCATAAGTCTAGACCAGGGTAGAGGGTCTGACGTCAGAGGTCTGGGTCCGTGATGTCATACATCACGTGACAAAGTCTAGTACGATCCAGAGCGGTGTATCAACACACGTCTGAGACTTGTCTAGGTGCGAAGTACTAAGGTATGAAGTGTAAGTATAATAGGGCTTGTGTAAGTAGGAAATAGTCCGTATTACAGTAGAAACTAAATAGTTTCAATACTATGCATCCCATCTCGAGTCATTGGAATACTTTCGTCAGAAAACAGCAAAGGTGAACATATTGCCTGCGATCTTGGAAGAGATTTACAGTAATGGAAGGTAAGTAAATCTAATCTGTGTGTTCTCAAATCTCTAACGGGTTACAGATTGAGTGCCAAGTTCCATCATATATGATGCTGCAAGACCACTCCACTACCACCATGGTCCCTGATGACACCATTCTAGAGGCTATTGGGAAATAGGCTATCGGGGAATTTAGTGGGTTGAGTGAATTGGAAGATATTGAAGCCATCGCTGATGCTGATGAGATGTATCAAGAGGAAGTATTCGAGGAGATGGAGGTGGTGGTGGAGGAGCAGGAGGAGCAGGAGCAAGAGGGTGATGAGAATGAGTAGAGCTGGAGTATGCCTGGCCCTGTTGGTGTGTTATATGGTAGCCGTTGTAGCTGTCTGTGTTAGTACTATGGTGTTCAACATAGTACACAGGCATGAGATAGTACACAGGCATACAATATAGCTCTGGTTGCCTCTTACAATGTGTGACTACAGTTGACTATGTTGTTGTGCAGTGAGTTCTACATAGTACTATATGGTACAATATAATGGGGTGAAGACAACAGTGTCTATTGTTACTATGTAGACTACATAGTACAATATAGTAATCTGTAGCTATTACTTTTTTTCCAGATGTACTACGACTGGAATAATCTCTCGTAAGTATCCATAACTCCCTTGTCTGCCAGACCTGACTATCTTCATGATGTAGCCATCAGCAGAACATTTGAGATTTTTATCCCAACTTCCTGTGAACGTGCTTTCATGGCTGACCTTTTTATATGCCAATGGCCTGTTCAACCCCGAGGATCTGGCCAAGGGTCTGTTCAAGGGTAGATGGTTGGTCAGGGTAGGTCTAGCACTCGCATACATGCAGCTGTCGCTCACTCCACATCTCAGGCCTTCCGAGCCATCTTCATATCCCCATCATCCACAGACGACTTGGGGAATGAGCCCCAAGAGCTGGGGGCTTCAAGAAAACATCATCGTGGTGATAAATGGTGACAGATTTAGTCATTAAGTTATCAACTTGCTTGATCAAGTGAAAAGTGACCCAAGCGGGAATTGAACCCACAACCTCAGGTATTGGCCACCTGTGCTCTACCGTTGAGCTACTGGGCCTTAGAATTAGAAGGCACACCCTGATAGAAGGGTTGGTATGTGGGCATTTCAGCCAGCACAGGGCTCTTAGGTTGAGCATTGTTTAACAGGTTCAAGTATGCATTGTGTCACTAATATTGCTAATCTGATAGGCATGCAGATTGTTGAGCCATGTGCCATAGCCTATGTGGCCTGCCAGGTGTGTTGCCAACCCACGACCTGTTCTGATTGTGGAACGCTCTCACCATGTAACTGGCATTCTAGCTTCGCTTTACCCTGTCATCATGTGGATCATGGGCTCTTGTCGATGGCATATTCAACTGCCATGAATTTTATAATGCCATTGTGGAGTGATTTGAGAAGACCTCCACTGAGGATGAACATAAGTTCATTGCTGAGCTCTTGCTGTGGTGGAACAGGTAAGTCAGGCCCTACTTGCGCGATAATTGGTGTTCACTTGAGTTTGTAGGACGATATTTGGCCCCACTTTCACGTTCATGCTCAAGCCTGATTGCATAGCCAACAAGTCTGTTATGATGTCGATGAAGAAGCGCCGGATCTCCACTAATGGCCCGATTATCCCTTAGCATTTCGAGAATATATATGTAGTAGCTGTCAATCAAGAATGAACATTAAGTTTACCTTCGGTCCGACAAACCCTAGCCTGGTTGACCAATGCCCTCTCAAACCCACTTGTAGAAGTTGCTTGCTGTCATCATAATATCCAACTGCTGTCACAATGTGCAAGCCTGCCAACTCTTGTTGCATGTACATACATGTCTGGTCCCTTCATCAGTAAATTCACAGGGTTCTTTTTTGGCTTGTCCAGTGCTTCCCACGTCTAATTTGTCTCATGACATAATGTTAGTACTGTATCTTTGTGCTTCACACAAATTATAAGCCAACGAAGCCAAATTGAGCCAAATAAAGAACCATGTGAATTTACTGATGTTTTCCCCTATCCTGACACCCATTCGACGGGGACACTTGGGTGATGATAATGCTAATTGCCAAACAGAGGTGAACACATTGTCTGCGAGAGCATGCCCAATGGACATGGACGACATTGAATACAATGATGTTCCATGTGAGTGTGAGCAACCACATCAAACATTGCCAATTGACATCCTTCAGCCAGTGTTTGATATCATGACACCCAATGTAGCATTTTTCCCAACTCTAACGGATGGACTCACCCTCACCCTCACACCAATCCTTACCATGCCCTTGTTGCTTAGTTCCGACAGGTATCATTATTACTATGATGTCCCATATGTACCAGAAAGTCACTAATAGTTCAAAAACATTATTCTTACACAGCTTCGCCAGTGAACCTATCCTACAATGACTTTTGCAACTTGCCATCTTGGGACGAGCCGACGTGTCTTGGCTGTGTTTACCGTGCTGTGTGACGTGTGACATTACTGATGACCTGTTGTTTATTGTCCAGCAGACCTACCACTATAATAGCTTTCGCAACTTGTCATCTTGGAACAGACTGATGTGCCTTGGCCGTGTGCACCGTGCCATGTGACATGTGACATTACTAACAGCCTGATGTTTATTGACCGCCCAACCTACCGCGGTAGTGGAATATCCGTGCTTGTCACGATAACTCATTATTACTTTGAATACTCTAATTAGTCCCTATCTGAATGGGATGCCATTACATGGTCACTTAGTGCTGGTAGGTACATACGGAAACAGGTGATTCTACCCGGAACAACTCAGTCTCCAGAGATGGTATATATCCATACTTGCTTCCACTATTGCAGCCTCGGTCTTTGTGAGCTCTGCCATGTTGCGCTCGAGTTCGGCGATGACCACTCCCTGCAAAGTGTCCAGCCTAGCATTGTGATCCGAATCCAGAGGGGACAAAGCCTCGGGCCAACAGTGCTAGTCTTGTCAGTATGCTGGAAATTCCGAGCGCAGAGGGAGACATATCTGGATTCAATCATACACCACTTCTAACAGAAGGTTGGTCTGGCTGTGGTACTTCTGATTCCCATAGTCATTGATGTCATCAACCCACCAAGGATCTACCAATCCATGCAGTGGGTCTCTGTTAGGCTGCCAGTTCGGTAACAGCAGGGTGACTTCGGTGATCCCGGTAAGTTTAGTGAGATCTAAGCCCATTATTCTGGCTTGGAAGAGATCAGGCTCATAACTGTGGGAAAAGCAGATCGGCCAAATGGCTGTGACCAGAGGGGCAACCGATTGCTGATGAGCATATGCACCGAGGTAGAAGTTCATTACATGCTATGGCAGGATCAGAAACTCCTTCATTTCAAATGATTGGATTCATCCTGCGTACCACATCAATGCTCAAGTTGTCCATCCAATTCTCTGGCCATTCATCAGCCGGAAGATCATGGAGATGGATGACCGCGACATCCATTCTGCATTTGTAGTAGCACAAGATCATGTGGAGCCATGATACGGAGAGTTCATTGACATCGAGGTTGAAATTCAGCTTCATCGGAATTGCACGAGGAACACAAAGATGGGAGCTATGGCTAGGTCAGATACCCCCGATACATATATATAGGTGATCCGAGACATTCTCGGAACCTTCCGGAACCAGACACAATGGCCGGTGGAAATGATGATCCCATCACACAGTTATCAGACAGGGTCCACAACTCCCCATTAGTCAATATGCAATGCAACAACCCAGGTCAGCCCAATGTGGGAGAGATACTGACAGTTCTTGGAGCCAAAGAAATATATTACTCCCTCAGACTATCGTTGGCCATAATCCGGCTGGATGCCGAGCATCGTTCCTGGTCTGCCTTGCATCGGTCCCGAAGCCTAGCATACATAGCCTGCTGCCGGGATGCATAGCATGTCAGGCTGGTGTCTCCATGTTGCTCGCTACGGCCTGCTCTATGCTCCCATTCCTCAGATTTGTGGTGAAGGTAACTGATTGTCCATGCAAACTCTGATTCGAGGAGGTCTTCTTCCTCCCTCCAGCGATTCATCGTGGCCTTTGCGCGTAACCAATGTACCTGGTAAACTGCAAACATATCATCAGATGGTGCTGCATCCGTGGAATGGGGGACCTTACATTCTGACATCCAATCATTCATTTCTGTGTCTCTGGGAATGTCCATAGACCAGAACCAAGCCAGTGCTTGATTCCGATGATTCCGAACATTTGGAGTCGCGACTGCAGTGCTAACCTTCAGGTCCTCGTCCTTGAGAGGGCGGTACCTAGCAAGCATGCTGTCGTCTGCACATAGACTGACCATTGCCATCCGATATCAGTGATAGATTGCTGCTTGCTGGGTGATCAGGGCCTCTGCAGTGTTTACCTTGCCCCACTGTTACGCAAGGGCGTAGCAAAACTCCTATTGAGCGTGTGTATGATGTTGCACCTCTGTCACCGAGTTTATCGAAGACATGAACAGGACTTGTCACGGAAAACCTGCAGGGCAAGGGTCTGTCCCCCTTGCGTGCCTAATCCACGCCGGGTCTCTCGTCGTTGAGCGTGAAAACCTGCTTGGGGACCACAAGCCTAATCACCTCTGTTGAGAGCGTAGACAGTTGTTGGGTGGGCTGACCACCAGTGGAAGAGTGTAGGAAAAGCAGAGGTTCAAGAGCTTAGGGGAGGAGGATCCTAAGGAGCTTGTCTACACCATGGATTGCATATTGTAGATCAAGGTTAGAGTTATGCTGTAGCGGAACTCTAACTTAAATACTACTATATAGTTATTTAGGGCCGGTTTACCAAACCTAAATAAGGAAATACTAAATAAGGGAACCTCGGGAAGACTCGGGACAGACACGGGAGAACTCGGATGGGAGGATTCGGAACACTAGGCTATGTGAGAGAATAGCCGTGAAGGCAGCGTCTGTCAAGTAAATAGGATAGCCACGGGATCATACCAGAGAGGGTTCAGGAGGAGTCGGGTATGATGAGGCAGAGAAGAGCTCTGCCTCAAGAAGCTCTGCCCAGGCAGTGCTGGACAGGTCTGGTGTCGGGAATAAGGATTCGAAGAGGGGATAAGCGGTGTGGTCCTCAGTGAGGGCGGGGGAAGGAAGGGGAGACGGGGAAAAGGATAGAGGTCCTTCCATAATTGTAACATTACCCCCCTCGTAGCTCTGAAGTACCATCTCAGATAGTACTGCTTCGGTCTCCCTCGTTGACTTCGAAATTGGTGAGGTCCCAGTCGTGGGGGTCGATGTCGATAAATCGACAGTCAGAAGGTTGGTGACCTTCGCCTCTACAAAGTCCGCATTGCTGCTTGGGGCAGCGATATTGGGGGTGTCTGGGAGCATCCTCGTGACAGATGGGACAGGAGTAGTGGGGACAGTTGACTCGAAAGTGTTCCGAGGAGTTACATTGGTAACAGCGGGAGGGGACCAGCTGGAGTAATCCTGGATGGGGGGTATGGAGTCGGGTAAAGTCCTGGGGAAGCGGTCCACAGGGGGTTGGGGATAAACACCCATGGTTGCACCAGTGCTGCTTGGGGCA